>PVJX010004095.1:0-99012 GCA_004027295.1 Dolichotis patagonum | reverse complement strand
TATATATGTTGTATTAAAGGATCCTTGACCAAGGGGCTCTTGATCAACTATGCTAACCCCATTTAGTTATGTGATACTTAATTCCAGTATCACACACCCTAATCTAGCATTATACATTTTAATCCAGCATCACACACCCATGATCCAAACACCTCTAGGAAAGCCCACCTATGAGCACATGAGGCTTTCAGGGAACATCTAGATACAAGCCACGGTCTCATAGTAAAAGGGAAGGGCAAAGCCAGTTTTTTGCCTCATGGGGAGATTTTATCATTAGCATTGTTTATAACTGATGACATCTGGTGATAAAAGAAAGTAAATCAACCTTTAGTTGGTTATATTATTGTTTTTAAATTCTCTATATAAATATACCTCTTATTTCTCCACTGCCTGTTAAGGTTTCCAGTCATAGGTGAGGCTTTTCATAGGTGGCTGGATCTAGAGTGTGTGATGGTAGGATTAAGCATGTGATGCTGGAATTAAGGGTGTATGATTACTAAATCAGTGCACTGTATAGTTCTGAGTGTGGATAATGGAAAGGCACACCCTAGGAATGAGTGCTATCTGTACCTTGGATAGTATATAAGAAACAGAAAGAGGGTTGCTGTCATCACTTGCTGCTTCTTTGCTACTTCACTGTTTTGGTGCCTTTTGCCTACTATTTCTTCTCCGTGATGACCCTCTGCCATGCTATCCTTCCTGGGAACCATGCCTATGGACTGAAACCTCTACATAATGTGTCAAAATAAATCTTCCGTTGTTCAACTTTGCATGTTGAACATTTTCTCTCAGCAGTGAGCAAAGTTACTAAGATACCACATCCTTGATGTATCATGGGTTTATTGGTATTAGTAAGATCATAGAGTGTCAGAATAGGAGATTTTCATCATGCTTCCTAGCCATACTCTAGAAAGAAGATTTTAAAACAAAAATTGAAGTGTAATGTAGATGACTGATATTAAAAGATTAGATGTAGAACAGTGATTCTCAGTGATAGGCCTCTGAGCTCCACCACCAATACATTCTTACTGGTCTGGAAGGAATCAAGAGCTTATGTATTATTTTGAGATAGGGCCTCATTTTATAGTTTGAACTGGCTATGTAGCCATTCCTGGGTGTTTTTGAAGAAAGTTTGTCTAAGGATTCTAAAGTGCAGTCAGCATTGGGAACCAATGCTGAAGGCTGCTTTGTTACTGGTAGAGCACCTCTGAAGTGTATTTTAAACTTCAAGTGTGGATGCTTATAGGGTAAGGGCATTTTTCCACTGCTGTACATGAAATGACCAAAGCTTCCTAGAAAAAGTGGTCTTGTTGCATGTGATATGGTAGAGCAGCAAGAGAGATAGATAACATGGACAGCCTCAGCCCAGCTTTAGAATTAGATGGCTTTAAGGAAGAAAGCTTCAGTTGAAGATAAGAGACTAACTGGAAAAGTTTGGCAGTAATTTGGGAGAGATTTGGAAGTCCTTGAATTGTAGAAACATTTTTAGGTTGTATAACATATGATCTTGGCAATGGAATGCACTAAATCAATAGTATTCCTAGTGGCCAAATCCATCTGGAGCTCTTTCTAAAGTTGAGTGGCAGAGACAAACTTGTATGTAGGTCAGTTGCTTTCAACCATGGATGTACTTTAAGAGTACTTAGGGAGTTGTAAAATTTCTTAAAAGTTAGGTCCCAAACCACAAAGGTAAAAATTTAAGCCATCTAGAATGGGGCCTGGAGTATTGATTTTTTTTTAGTTTTGTTTTTCAAAGTTTCTGTAGGAGGTCACAATGCAAAAATAGGGTTGAGAACTACCAATTCAGATGATCCTGCAAGAACTTTTTCTCCTCAAGTGGTTTTTCAATGTGTTTTGTACAGTATCATTTTCCATTCCTGCAATGGATTCTAAGAATATCACACTTCTTTGACAATCCTCTTCTGACTCTGTTCCAAAAGTATTTTCCCATTTTTCTAACATACTCTCCCGAACATTTGTCATCTTTTGCATGGGTACATATATCCCAACTAGCTACCACTATAGTCTAAGCCCCATCATTTCCTGATTTGATTTCTGCTGCTTTCCTTTTCTCTTTTACTATCTCAATATAGCCATTTATTTGCTTTTAACATCAGGTCACTGTTAAATTTTTTTTTTTGGTATCGGGGATTGAACTCACAACCTCGTGCTTGCCAGGCAGGCGTTTATGCCACTGAGCTAAATTCCCAGCCCAGGTCACTGTTCTTATATAACTATACAGTGGTTTCTTATGTCACTCCAAATATAAGTGAAATTTCTTACTATGATCCACAAGGATCTACCTCTTCCACTTACATTTCTGACATTCTATTACTGTTCTCTGCACTAACTCAGTTCTTGCTCCACTGACCTCCTAGTTGTTCTCTGATTGTATTAGCCACACTCTTACCCAAGAGCTATTGGTTTTGCTGTCCTCTCTACTTGGGATACTCTTTCCCTAGATATGCATATGGATCTTTCCATTACCTCCTATATGTCTTATGTTAAAAGACATCTTACCAGTGAGTCCTACTTTGACCACCCTATTTAAAATTGTAGCTCTCATAGTCAAAGGCCTTCAGGTACTCCTCACTAAAAAAAGCTATATAAATATAAACATATAAAAAAGTATCACATCATATATTATTGTGGAATGCAAATTAAAATAACAATGAGATATTGTTATATACCTATTAAAGTGGTCAAAATTTAGAACACTGAAACAACAAAATACTGGTGAGAATGTGGAGAACTAGGACCTCTTCATTGCTGGTGGGAATGAAAATTGATGCAACCACTGTGAAACACAATGTGACAGTTTCTTACAACACTACACATATTCTTAGCATATAATTTAGCACTCTTGCTCCTTGGCATTTATCCAGAACAGAGGAAAGCATTCATATACCAAAAATTGAACATGAGTGTGTACAGGATTTTTCATAATTTGCAAAACCTGAAAGCAACTAAGATATTCTTAAATAGGCAGAATGGATAGAGAAACTATAAATTTAGATAATTGAATGTTATTTAACTCTAAAATTAAAAGTTATTAATTCATGAAAAAAACATAGAGGACCTCAACGTGTATCATTAAGTGAGAGGTGCGAATCTAAAAAGGCTGTGTCATGTTCGATTCTACAATATGATACCTGGAAAGCCAAGATAAAAATACTGTGTAAAAGAATTATCATTGTCAGAAATTGATGAAGAGAGAGGGATGAGTAGATGGAACAAAGATAATTTTTAGGTGAGCTGCAGAATTCTCTTTAATTCCACAGTGGTGGCACATTTCATTATTCATTCTTCCAAATCACCACAGTGTTCAACAGCAAGAGAAAACCCTCATGCAAACCATAGACTTTGGGTGGAATAACATATTAGTTTAGTGTCAATCATTAAAAACCACCTTCCTAACAGGCCTTCTTGATCACAGGAGAGAGAATGAATGTGTGAGTGTGGGAGGTGTATGTGAAATCTCTCTCTTCTTGATTTTGCCATGAATCTAAAATTTTTCTAAAAAATAAAACTCATAAAAATTTGCAACTCACCATCCCTAATCCATGCAATCTATTCCCTTGTCATTACATTTTTCCTGGCATAAAACTTAACATCTAACATACTATAATACAAATGCCTGTGTTTGTTTAAGGTCTATCACTTCTCAATAGAATATAATCCCCATGAAGTTATAGAAGTTTTACTATTTTTTTCATTGCTGATACCCAGATTCTGGAAGAGTGTTTCCAGATAATAGATAGCCCGTCATTATGTTGTTTGAATTAACATACATGAGGCTTCACTGTGCAAATGTACTTGTGTTTTATTTTGAAAAGGTGTTAACACTGATGATCAAGTAAGTATCAAAATGAGTAATTTAATTTGTTACAGTTTTTACTTCTCAAGATAATTTTCACAAGTCTTTAATGATGCAAGTATGATTATTATATCCATGTTACAGATGACAGGCATAGTGAGGCAAGTGTTGCTCAAAGTCATATAGCTCAATTTGTTCCAGTTCATCTAAGATTCAAATCCAAGTTTATCTGGCATTTAGGCTAATGTAGTTTTTGTAAAGGACCACCATTCCCAACTCATTATTATAAATAAATTTATCAAATTATTTCTTACTCTAATAGTTTTGGGGGATTGTCTGATGAGCCTCAGGGGAGCACTGAGGGACAATGGACTCTGGGAGACAAACGCCCAAAGGGAAAGGTCAGAGTTAGGAAAATCACCGAAAGAATCTTCTTCACAATTAGACTTAGTGCTTTGGGTTGATATTAAGGTATCAACCCAAAGAGAGAGAGAGAGAGAGAGAGAGAGAGCGAGAGCACAAAGTAGGGGCAGCCCAGGGTTTCTAGTAAGAATAAAAGGAGTTGAAACTATTACAAGTATATGAGGTGATAGATATGTTAATTACCTTGCTTTAATAATTCATAATATATGCATCTTATTAAAATACTACATTATATCCCATAAATTTACACAATTATTATGTGTCAATTTAGAAAAGGCTAGAGATACTGCTCCTTTGTCTGCACTGGGTTGCATATAGTTTTTGTTCTCCTCCTCCCTGCATCCTAGTTCTATGTGTGACCTTATATAGGAAGAAGGGTAGTAACATTAGCTAAAACAGTCCATCTTTTCTTGTCCAAGCTTGGGTAAAGCATAAGACCTCTAGAAGACCTAGACTCCCTCCATTACAAAGCTGAACTTACCTAAAAATAAATGTAAAACAGTTTAAAGTTCTTTTAAGTTTGTCTTAAACAATGAAATTATTTCCCCCTTTTATTTATCTTATACCAACACCCTTCAGAATGCGTTTCTGTTAGTAAGAGATCACTTAGGGGATAGTTGGTTTAATGCTACCTTAACAGGTGTTTTGTGTGCTTTGGGTAATTCAGCACTGTGAGAGTTGTAACTGACCCCTCACTCAAAATGATTTCCCTGCTTGCTATAGTTCTGGACATCCCTGGATTTTTTCTTAAGGCATAAAGAGAGGGCCACATTAATATTAAAATACAGTACAACTACACACAATTCCACAACCCATTATCAATGGAGCACATTCACAATTTGCAAATAAAGAGCAAAAGTCCAAGGAGTAGAACAAAAACAAGGTCAAGTTTCAAAGGTTAGAGGAGTAGAAGAAAGGTTGGAAATGTGGTATGCCAGTGGGAAAGAGAAAGCCCATGTGAGGTGACTAAATGAGGACTCCTGGGCAGCAAGGGGGCCACCTGGGTTTCTGAGGACAGCATGCCACAAGAAAATAGGAGCAGGATATTGTATGGACACTCTTGTACTCTGAGTAATTATTATGAAGATAACCATATGCAATGTATTAATTATTATTACTTCCCTATTAGCCTGTTTTGAAAGTCTGATTTATTTTTATTTTTAATTTCTATTTAAAATAAAAAGGTACTATCATATCATAGGCATAGTCTCGCATATATTTAATAATTTTTATGAGAATGTATTTTAGCTCTGTAAGGACAGCTTTTTGAGTAGTAATCTTTTGAGTTCTTTAGGGTGTCTAGCATTATAATACATAAGCTGATTATGTAGTAGATAATAAATAATGACTTCAATTAGACTTTGTATCTATTAAAATAAACTCTTAAATTGTGTAAATAGATAAAAAAGAAAAAAGATTATCATTTTGGTAAGGCTTTCCATGCCTGGAGAGTGATACAAAGGGTGAGTCATGCAGTGGTGTGACAATTGGTTCCATAAAGAGGGGCCTTTTTTTAATCTCTGTAATTCTTCTATAGCATAAAACCATCAGAGTGATAAACCTGTGACCTTTAGTAAGCTGGGGCATTGTTTCTATCAAATCACTGATTCATGGTCCTCACCTTCACCAAATCTTTATACCTAACTAGGTGTTAAGTCAGAGTTCTGTGCTCACCAAAGCCCTTAGGAAGGCAGGAGTAAAGTGTATAACAGAACTGTCACTAAAAGGGGTTGAGAGGCAGATCCTTAGTGTGAAGTTATCATAATGAGTTAAATAAGAAGACCCACAAAATCATTAAAACCCCAAATTCTAAAACATTTCCTTGTCTAAATTCTCTTTTAACCAATGACAAAATTTAAGAACTTACTTCTTATCCTGTCATTAAGCATATTTTCATCTGATCTATATTCCACAGCAATGATATTGCTTTTTTCATACAGTATTAAACCCATTCTGATTAAAGACTGCCCACTACGTTCCATTAGCAGTGGCTTTGAGATAGACGATTTTCCTCTAGAACCTAATATGAGACCAGAATATAGAAAATAAAGCTAGTTTTCAAAATTCAATTTGCAGAAGAAATTTATGCATAATGTATATGTCCTTACTTTATAACATAATAATTAAAGTATGATTAGTTTATTATAAAAATTTAAAGTATGCTTAATGGTACCACTTTATTTGTGCATTTAAAATTGAAATATAAGTCAAATATGTCACTAAATATAATCTCACCTTACTATATGTTTCAACATTACTAAGTAATTTTATTCCAACCTTCCTAATCTCTTAATTTAGCTAAAAGATGGATGACTCTAAAATGTAACATCATAAATAATTTAATGTATAACATTTAATGCCTTAATCTTGACTAAAAGTGAAGGATGATGTAAAGTGAGAAAGTTTGTAAATTGCTGAAAAGATATTAGCATTCTTATATGAAGCTTTAACATATGAAATGGAAGTTATGCTTATAGATACTTTCTAATTGAATGACTGGGAAGAATTAAGGTACCTAATGATTTTGTTGATTTATTGTGTCTGGAGCTTCTGATCACAACAAGAAAAGTGGAAGCAAAACTGACTCGTGGACATCACATAAGGAGATTGAGTCAGTGGACCTGAGAAACAATACCCACAGTAATTCATGATGGAGTGGCAAAACTAGGTAGAGGAGAAAGAAAAATATAGAGATCCTAATTCACATGTTCTTCTGTAAAATAACTGCATTTGATGTTAAACTAGCATTTTTACCAAATGTGTCTGAATATTATTTTTAGCTTATTAATGATACTATCATAGTAGCTAGTTGATATTTATCACCAAGATAGTTTAAATGCTTGGCACACACTTTTTTTTTTATGATTTTACAACGTATCCTTGTCAAGTGACAATCTTCATCACCCATCCTCCTAAGGCAATTTAGAGAAGCAAGAAGAGATATTAAATGAGGAACAAGCTTTTTAAAAGGCTTTTAAAAACAAGAAATTTTCTCAGATTTTCTGATTCCTATCATAGTATGCTCTGAGCTAGGCTTTGTTGCTTTAATGCATGTGATCTAATAAAACCACCATGAAATGAATGTCCAACAAAGTGAAATTTATTTTTTGAAAGTTAATTAGCGATGTATTTGACAAGTGTGAGTTTGTTTTGGTACATCACAAGAAGTATATAATCGTTACCCAGATTCCTACCCAGATTCTTATATTCCAAGAAGTAAAAATTCATATTGGGAGCATGTGTAAATCTGGGTGTTGTGGAAAGTTCTTATTCGGTGTTTTAAATGGCTCTTGACATTTTAAATTTCAACTCTCAAAAATGGGGTACTTTTAGAATAAGGACTTTAAAATTTTGTTAAAAGATCTTTGTTTTGAACAGATTCTAAGACCATCTGTCCATGACATGAAGTGATAAAACTGTCTTTGATGTTTATTCTTTTATAACAGTAATTCCTAGTAACTCACGATTCTTATTGTGTTAAAATATCAGCTACTATTGTATGGCTAAGGACAGTAATGTTCTGGCTAATCCAGAATTCTGGTTACTAAAACACTAGCACGCATGACAGTTTTCAAATACTAACAAAGACAGCAATGCCAAACACTTGATAGTAAAATTGATACTGAGGATACATAAAATTTGAAGTAGATGATCTAGTATATGCCATAAAATCACACGATGTTGTCAGGGCATATTAATAAAGAGCAGTTATTCTTGTGCCACAAATGAGCTGAAGTGACAGCTGACAGTTTCAACAGCTAGAACTCTATAAAGAGTGTTGATCTAGAAACACACAGCAGTAATCATTGCCTTGTGGAGCTACTTTCTTTAATATTGGCTCAACTTCTCAGTATTTTAAAATCACTCATGTCAAAACCAGAAAACTTAACCTACAGCATGGATGTTTGAATTCCAAGTCCAATTTAAAGCCTCATTATAGAGACAGACCATTTTGGTTTCTGTTGTAGCAAAACCATTTCCCTAAGTGTCAGGTGCTTTATAAGCTCTTTATTGCTCCTTCCTTATTCTGATTGGGGTTTTCTTTTATTATAATGCAGAAAGTTTTCTTTTTGTGATAAAAATCTATACTATAATTAATTGATTTAGAAAGCTGTTTTAAACTGACTTTATCCTTTCTAGGAAATCTGCTAATACTTAGTGACATTTGACTTTCCTTTGACAAGAGGTTTCTTGGTGATTATAAAAAATAAATAAACATTGAATTTCTTTCTTTGTGGAAAATAGAGGTTTTTCAGTTTCACACTTTTTTTTCACTAGCTCTTTTCAGAAACCCAAGTTGATAGAAGAATTATCCCGCTCTCTAAGGCATAAACAAGAGATAAAGTGTTTAAATGAAATTTAAGGAAACATTTTCCGACAATATAGTAAAACATGAAACTAGTTTTGTTAAATAAAGCTGTGACTGTGAGGCTGGGATCTCCTCCCAACCATGAAGTCAATCAAGGATTGAGTCTGTAGAGGATAAAGCCAACACAGTGTTTATCACTGATTTGTACCCACACTACGATTCTTCATTCTGATGCTTGCCCACATCAGGCCTAGGTGGGAAAATGAAAAGGTAAGGAAGAAAGGAACAGGTGACATGTAGTACATTTTTATGACACTGGGTCGTGATGATTAATACCTGTGAAGCTCTGTTTTCTTCATCCATTTAAATAGGAAAGACTTAGCCTGTCATTTAAAGTGCTTCATAGTTTGGTTCCAATCCCTTTTCCCAGGTCTCCTGCTGTTTCATTCTTTCCAGAGATTCTAGGCCACAAATCATGTTGAATGATCTCTTTTTCATATAAAATGTACCACTTTCTTCTATACATATTATCTCATATGTAGATTCTCTGGCCATATCACCATTTCTTTGATCTTGAATCCTATCATTCTCAGTCTCTGCCATACTGGTTCTCTGCTGTCCTTTGTTGGCCATGCTCTTGTCTCATCCTACTAGTTCTATCTGGAACACTGTTCCAGATACAGGATGAGCTTCTTCCATCATCTTCTTTAAGACATTCCTAAAATGTTAAATTTCCTGTGAGGCCTTCCTGAACCACTCTATTACAAGTTATACTCTTCTTGGCTTTTTCCTTACCACTTACCCAATAATTTACTTTTGTCATAGCACAAGTTTATGGCATATGAAATCCTTTGATTAGATATTATATTTATATTCTATTCTGTACTACCACCAGAATTTAATTTACATTAGGGCAGAGATTTTTTTCCTGTGTTCTTCACTGCTTTATACATCTAACACCTACAAATAGTGTATAGCACATAGTGAGTTTGACACATATCCACTAATAAATGAGTTGATGCCTAAAATTCTCTCTCTTCATATACACCTATATTTTAAGCCATCTTCAGATTTCACTTCCTTTGTGAAGCCTTCTCCAAATCATTCTAGCGTCATTTTTTCTTTTGTGTCTCTTTACATTGCTTCTGTGTAAAATGAACTTGTTGAATTATTACCTGTGCTATAATGACTTGTGAGTCTTCTTATTCTTCTAGAAAATATTTGCTGATGAACAGCATTAAGTGTTCCACAGATCTTTTCTCTGGTGAAACAAGCTTAATTAATGAAGACAAAACAAATCTGGAAGTTGTCTTCAGCACATACAGTATAATAAAAAAATATTTGTTCACAAAATTCTACTAAAATTCAATTAGAAGAGCTCTAGTGTGTGGTACTTGATCTGTGACTTTTATTTCTTCAGTTCAGCTTCATGGAAGTTCTACTCCAAGTAGACATGGCCCAGAACATAAGGGATTCCTTTTCCCCTCAGCTCCTAATCAAGGGATATAAGCAGGCCGTCTGAATTTCTTATCTTATCAGCTTGGAGTTAAAGATGCTAAATTCTTGGTAAGTATTGACAGAGAGATTGAGGGCTCCCTTCCTCTATCTAGCCCCTACTCATAGGCTGAAGATCCTATCCAAAGCATTGCAGAATGAAAGTACTGGGACTGTGACCATCTTTGCCCTAATTCACCTGTAAATTAGAAATTCCATGCTAGGAGACAAGCTGAGATCAGAGGCCTGAAGCATTGACTTAGAGATTTTGTCCAAATGGAGAGGCAGTTCATAGTAACAGAAATCTCTGACACTTGCCCCAAAGAAACTTCCTTTATTGAGAAGGCATAAAGATTTTCAAGCATAAAGCACTCTTGAAAACGTTGAACATTTTGTTTACAAGCAAATTAGAGGACTACAGCTTCTTTTAACTATGAAAAATAGGTTATTTCATAGGATAGCTTGTTTACTAGAAAAAAAAATGAAATATGCATCTAGGAAGAGTGCTCCTGAGGTCAGAATAAACCTCAAAGACTTCAAAACTGGTCCTTTTCAAATTTAGCTGTACTGGACTACACAGAAGTTTATGTAACAATATTGTTGAGCATGATAGGGAAATTCAACCCTAATTAATGGAGCATTAGAGCTGGATATAATCCAAGGTTCACAGCCTAACAAAGAGGTGACAGAAAGAAAATGTCAGGGAGAGCCCCGGTAAAACCGAAGTAATCTCAGGATGATTATGTGCAAGGCCATTTTAGCTGTGTCCTCTGAAAAATGACACCAAAATTCACACTATGGAAAGGTAGCTTTCACTTAAATTAGCCTAGCTAAGTCACTAAATAAACAAGCATTCAAAAATAAAACTTGGGCTGGGAATTTAGCTCAGGGGCATAAGTGCCTGCCTCGCAAACGTGGTTGTGAGTTCGATCCCTGGTACTGATAAAAAAATAAAAAATAAAATAAAACTAAACTTCATGGAGTGAAATCTTTATCGAGAATTGCTACAATATAGTGGCTAAAATTTCAGCTTTCAGAAAAATGCAATACCTGCAAAAAATGAAAGATGCAGGGGAATATTACCCATATATAGGAATAATCATAATAGGAATATAACCATGATTATCACCTTCACACCTCCCCAGGCAACATAAACTACCTCTCAGAGAAAAATGATATCATATTTAACAAATACTTCAAATAAGCTAATATAAATATATTTAAATCAATAAATTATGCTTGAAGTAAAGGAAGTTATGATGAAAATGCATGATTAAGTGAAGACTATAAGTAAAGAAATTATAATTTAAACAAGGAAAAATCAAATGGAAGTTTTGAATTTGAAAAGCACATGATTATGTACATATATCAATTCCTCATAATGAATGTAATCATAATGTACCACAAACCTGTACTAATAAAAGTAAGAAATGTACAATAACTAAAATGAAAGATGAATTAGAAGAACCCAACAGTAGATTTGAACTGTCAGGATAAAGATATATTAATAAACTTGAGGATAGTTATAATATAATCTGAAGAACAGAAAGGAAAAAAAGAATGAAAAAAAGAGCCTTGGAGAAATGAATGCCATTAATCATACCAAATTATGGAAAATGGAAGCACAGAAGGAGAGAAAAGGAGCAGAAAATATGTTAGGAAATAATGGCTGAAAACCTCCTTCCTTTGATAAAAACATTAATCTACACAGCCAAGAAACTCAACTACAAATAGGATAAACATAAGGAAAATCATAGAAACTATGATGATTGCCAAGATAAAACAAAATCTCTTAAAAGAAGTAAAAGAACAAAAGTAACTCATCACATACAAGGAGACTCCAATAAGATAAACAAATGATTTCTCATTACACACATGTAGGCCAGAATATAGTGGCATAACATATTCAAAGTAATGTTATAAAACTCATTATAAAGGGGACTTGTTGTCCTATAACATATATGGAAATATATTTGGTATTAATGACACAAATGAGAATGGTAACAGTGTTATACCAGAAACATGATGCCAGATGGTAAACTAAATCTACAAGAATGAGGTAAGAGAATCAGAAAATTTAAATAAATTTAATAGTACATATTATATACATATATACTTGCTTTCCTTCTCAGATTCTTTTTGTGATATAAAATTGTATGTAAGTATATAACTACATATTACTGCGTTTATAATATATAGAGGTATAATATGCATGACAAAATTAAGATGAAGGTAAAACCTACTGTATAGGACAAACACTTCTTCTATCATTGGAATTAAGTAAAAATACATCTAAATTAGATTGTGATTCTGATAAGATATATTTGGTGAGGCCTAGAGTAACCACTACAAAAGTAGATAAAAAGTGTGAAGAAAAAAATCATAAAGAGAATAAAATGTTTTGCAGACATTATTACTTAATGCAAAATAAAATAGTAATGAGGACTAGAGAGACAAAAGTAACACATCGAAATCAAAGAGAAAATGGCAGATATGAATTCAACTTTCTTCACACACATAGACACACATTCACACATGCAACAAGAAATTGTATCATTGCCTCTAAGAAAATATGAGTAAGATGAAAGTTGATAAAAGGACATATTGGTCAAAACATTGAACTTTTCTATGCCAATTTTCCTTGCTGAGGTGTATGATATAGCCTCTGTTCTCCACTGGGGAGCTAGTATGCTGTAGTGGAAAAACTATAGGCTTGAAATCAAGACAGACAAGACCATGAACAAGTTTCTTAATCATTCCAGTCTCAAAAAGAGCCCCTTGATTATCAGAAAGATACAATGATTTGCACAGAAATACTATGAAAATAAAATGCCCAAAAGTTTCCCAAACATGGTTGTTTATTGAGATCCACAATCATTTAATAAAACTTAAATTTGCCTTTTTGCCCAAATTGCCAACAGCTTCATCCGTCTTACAAAACAAAACTCTCAAAACACTGCTGCCAGTTTCTCATGTATTCATTTAATTCCTGTGGAACTTACTTAAAAATAAACATTTTCTATTTAAAAATTAATTTTAATAACTTTCAAACAGGGAATACACTTACGTGATTGACAGTAGAAAACATATAGACAGTATATCTCCCCTATAGTTGCTCAGTACTACTCTCTCCAAACATAATAATGCAATTAAATTCATATATATTCCTCCAACAAAATACAAGTAGACACTGTTCTTCTCCAAAACCTATGTTTTGCACAAATGAATTATATACTTAGTGTTATGCAACTTGTTTTTCTCTTAAACATTTTACCTGTTAGATACTTTCACATCAGTAAACAAAGAATTTTCTTCTTCCTTTTCAAAGCTTCATAGAAGTTCATCATATGAATGTTACAGTTAGTTTAAGTAATATTTCAGTGATAATTAAGTTGTTTTGATGGAAGCAAATACTTGTTAAATGGGAAAAATACACGCACACACTGGCTTTGAAGTCCTACCATGCTTTTATTCTTCTATTACCATGGATTCTATCATGTTGTATCTTATCGGGATTTTAACATATGTTAGTATAAACAAATATTTATGGAAAGTGAGAAATTATAGTAGCCATTGATCATTTCCTGTTCAGTTCAGAATACCTTGTAATTCTTTCATTCTCTTGTTTTATACTATTTTGTTATGTTTGATATTATTGTATGTGAAGCCATGCTCAACTAGTACAAAGAAAGAGACATTATGGTAGCTACTGTTAATATCCAGTTGTCTTGTTGTAAAGTGCTGTGTTGCTTATGTTGTTCTGTTCTGATCTGCTTTGTTCTGTCCTCTTTTGTTTTATTCTCTTTAAAATAAAAATTAAAAAAATAAAAATAAAGAATAAAGCTTATTAGAATATTCAGTATTTGAGACCACAGTCGCTCTGCAAGTAGAGACTAAGACTAATTTTTTTACCTTTCATCCCTAGACCCCAGCAAAACGTCCTACAGACAGAAACAAATATTTAGTAAATATTATCTGAAGCAGCTCATTGTTTCTAGTTTGGGAATAGCAGTAACGTGGCAATAACTATCTTTGTACCTAGAAGCTTTTGAGGAACTCTTTTCTGCAGACAGAGCTTCACAAACTTTACATCAAAATTATTCAAATATCAGTAGAAAATGAACATTGGGAGAAATGAGGACTGTAAACAGTGGCTATAAAATGTACATACATTTAAATATAACTTAAAGGACATGACTCTGAAAAAATGTTTGTAACCTAGAACACTGAGTCCTTGCTGTTTACTTCTGTATATGCCTAAGGAGTTAACACCCTCATGTAGCCTACATGGCAGGTTTAACATGTGTCCTTAAAGTGGGATCTATAAAAAAATAAAAAGAGTGCTCCAGGAGATATTTCTCTTGATAGTACTAGTTATATATTATTTTTTCAACATTTTATACCTTTTTTGGTGCTGGGAACTGGATCCAGGAATTTGCATATGGTAAGCACCCACTTTGCCACTGAGCTGTAACCACCAGTGCATTATGGGTTTTTTTTTTACTACTAATGACATGTCTGTATAAGTAGACCATCCTTACTCCAATCTTGCCAAAGCTCGGTGTTATGGTATGTTAAATGCTATCTACCAATGAAATACTTAAGTGCTAAATACCAAGATCTATGAATGTACCCTTATTTGGATATAAGGATTTTGCACGTGGCCAAGTTAAAATGATGTCATTAGAGGGGCCCTAACTGAATATGATTGTTGAAAAACTTGGACACCGAGACAGGTATGGCACTCTAATGGGAGAGAGTCGATTGTGAGAGGAGCAGGACCAGAGAAACTCTCTGCAAGCCAAGGGGTGTGAAAGGCAGCCAGCAAACTCCATGCTAACAGACACAGGCTTACAACGGTCTTTATAGTCCTCAGCAGAAACCAACCCTGTAAGAACTTGATCTCAGACTTGTGGTCTCTAGAAATGTGAGACAAGTTTCTGTTGTTTAAACCACTCAAAAATTTAAAACATTCCATGCACATCCACCAACTCCCCCAATGAATGCAATAACCGTGCACTGCCAATATGTACTTAAAACAAACTTAAAACATTTAGCTTGTGCCATGTTGTTACGGTAGGCCTAATGAACTAACATAGAAATTTTACACAAAACAACTTTATTAATCTAGTCAGTATAAAGTGACCCCTCAAGCTTGCTTTGATTTTAAAATTTCATAACTTGAGAGTATAAACACTTTCCTGTGAATTTGTTTGATTGTTGTACTTTAGGATGAAATGTGTATTTCTTGAGGCTGGGTTTTTCCTTCACTTGGGTTGTGCCTTGGTCAGTTTATGCTCATTGTATGAAGTAAAGAATCAATTAACAACCTAATTGAATTTATTTAATGAAACACCTGTACCATTAAATATAACCAAGGAAAATATAGTCTGTCTTACTTGTATTCTGTTAGTACATATGAGTCCTCTGAAATTGCTGAAACTCAATTCCTCTGAGAAAATCAATTATTATGCCCTAAGTGTGTCCAACTTGTAGCTTGCTGCTTAACTTCATTTTTAAATTTTTATTTATTTTTCAATTTTTATTTTTACTAGTACGTGTTTGCAGCACACAATGCTTACACTCCTTGTTGGGAGCAGGCACAAGCACACAACTCATCCCTAATCCTCTTTCATCCTCCTGTCCATCCCTGCCTCTTTCTCTTGGTCCAACTGGATTTGCAAAAACAAACAAACAAAATTTTCTTATAATATTTCAGATTTTATTTTATTAGTATGTGGTGTTAAAACATAATGATTACATTCCTTGTGGGGAGTAGATACATGTATGCAACACATCTTAACTATTTTTTAAGTCCTTCTCCCCTCTCATCTACAATCATCATGGGGGGTTCCCATTATTTTTTGGTCTTGCCATTGTAAGAAATATTGTTTTCCATCCTTTGATTTTTAGCCTGTAATTTTTTGGAGGACTTAAATGTGTTTCTTACATACAGCATGCCATTGCATTTTTAAAATTAATCTTTTCTGCCCATCTGTTTATTTTTTAATCTGTTTATTTTGATTAGAGATTTGAGATCATTCACATTGATAGATATTACTAAAAGATATTTATTAATTCCTGCCATCACCTTATTTTCCTATCACTGATTCCTTTTTTCACTTTTACTTCACTGTTCTCCTTGCCTGGTATAGTAGTTCTATCAACATTTTAGCATCATTGGTTTCATTGTGCATTTTCTTTAGGATACGCTTAACATTGTTTTGGAGTGTTTAGTTGTTGGCTATTAATTTCTTTAGGTATCATAAAAATATCTTATTACTCCATCAAATTTGAAACATAGTTTTTCAGGACATATTAGTCTGGGTTAGAAGCTGTTTTCTTTTATGTCTGGAAATACTTCAAACATTTCTAGTCGTTGCTATTTGTTTTGAGAGGTTTGCCATACAGCGGTACCTTGGTTTACAAATGCGTTTTGTTTGTGAACAATTTAGTTTGCAAACAGAGGAATTTGGCAAAATTTTGTTTCTGTTTGCAAACTCGGCATTGATTGGTGAACACAACTGCTGCCATCTTTCCTGCATGAACATGAATATGGCTATCTTTTGCAGAATTGTAAAATTAATTAAATTAATGAACCAAGGTACCACTCTAATTCTCGTGTTTAATTTTATAAAGAATTTGTTTCTTACCTCTAATGTCTTTTAAGATTCAGTCCTTGTATTGGACTTCTGGGATGTTTTACTATGGTGTATCATGGAGAGGTTGTTTTGTGATTGTGGGTATTGAGGCTTCTTTATGCATCACTTATATATAAATGAAAGTCTTTCCTGATATATGGAAAGTTCTCTGCTATTATTTCTGTAAACAGACTTATTTTTTGATACCAGTGATGAAACTCACAACCTCACGCTTGCCAGGCAGGCATTTATGCCACTAAGCTAAATCCCTGGCCCTGCCAACAGATTTTTATGTTATTTGTGCTTGTGGTTTTTCATGAATTTCTATCAATTTTAGATTACATTTCTTTGTATCATATTGCAGCTGTTTGATCCATGTCTTCCATGGTCTTTTTTGTTTTTGAACTCTCTCTGACTAATTGGTCACAGACAGAATCTTTATCTTCTAGTTCTCATAGTGTATACTCACAATGGTCTGATGTCTATACACAATGGAAAATGTAGCCACCTAATTTTCTGTCTGGTACTTTTTCATGGACTCTAATTTCTTGAGAAACTGGCCACTCATGTTTTGTTTCATTTTGTTTAGCTTAGATAGCTTTCTATTAGTTTCTTCTCAAAACTTGCCAACCCTTTTTCTTACTAGGTCCATTATCTGTTTAGTTATATCTTTTATGAGTACACCAAATGCCTTATTTGATAGTTAACTTTATATTTTCTGTGTTATCATTTTGAATAATTTGGCTGTTTGTCTTTTGATTGGCTCCCTATCCATAACCTGCACTAAGCTTTGGTGGAGTTTCAAGTTTTGGCATGCATTTTGTTGCCATGTCTTCCCAAATTTTTGATTGTTATTTCTTTGCGCATGTGTGCTGAGGTTTTGTGGGCAGACTATAGTGGAAGACTTACTTTGTTGCTTGTATGTAGATGTCTTTAGTTATCTGCTTTTCAGTCCTGCTCTAGACATAGCTGACTATAGACCTTTTCTCTCTTTCCCAAGATCCTACCAGTACTGTTTTTTGGTAGGTTACTCTTTTATTTACTTTTCTGCTTGCTGAGACAAAATACCCAGAACCCAAAGTTAATTGAGGAAGGGTTTATTTAGATCACAGTTTGTGGAGGTTTCAGTCCATAATCAGCTCCCTCCAAGGCAGGGTAGCACAGGCAGAGGGACAGGTGGCAGAAGACAGCAAAAACAGGGGGGTGGGGGTGGTATGGAGACAAGACTCTTTCTGTACCTTATATTGTACGCAGGATACCCTCCCTAGGGTGGGTGCAGCACTCATACCCTTAAACCTAGCAAGAAGTATTTCAAACCCATCAGTGTACTGATTTACTAATCACATACCCCTAATCCTACCACCACACAGTATAGATTCAGCAATGTCTGAAAAAGTCCTATGACCGAATGAGGCTTTTGGAGGTACATCTAGATACTAACCATGACAGGGAGCCTGCAATATATTTTGCCCAGCATGCCATTCTCATGGACTGAACCACAGTATTGTTAACATCACAAAGGCAATCCTGATACTAACATACAGACAGAATCAGTTAATAACAATGGCTCTGGTACCTTTGAAATAACAATAAAATCAACTATATAATAGGATCAAAGAGAAACTGTATATTGACATACCATAGTAACCAGTAATGTACCTCTGTTACACATAGAAAAATATTTACATTTATAGTATAAACACTAAGGCCAATCAAATATTGACATATTGTAAATACTTATTAAACGCAACATCTGCCTCCACTAACAACAGAACTATATTCAACAGTAATAACATAAAGCAAATTAACTAGGTAAAGATTGATAACACTTAATGCTCATACTATTAAAGATAGGGAGGTCAGATGCAGAGTATATAAAAAAGTAAAATTGAAAAATTAATCAATGGAAAATAAGAAGGAGAAAAGTGAGAGAGTATTCAGTCAAGGAGTAAAAGGAAACTAATAAAATTATTTGATAAAAGTAACACAGAAGAACAAATAAGAGAAATAAAAAAGAAAAGAAGCCAAAATCAATGAAAAGAAAAAAAGAGGTCAAAACAGTTAAAAGGAGAAGAAAATTAAAAAAGAAAAACATGAGAAAAATCCTCAACCTCCCCCAAGAAAAATAATGAAGGAAAAAGAAGGAAAAGACTGAAGCAAAAAGCAACTCCTCTATATTTTTGAATGAGTGTTTTTTCCAGGATCTGTTGTTTTGGAATCTAGGAAGGAATAAATTTTTGTCTAGTCTTAATGTCTCCGGGTTTGTGAAATACTCCTCCCACCTCTGCAGAGTCAACTCTGTCCCTCCAGCTCAGACTGGAGCTCTGAGGGACTATGACAACGTTCTAAGCTGAGACACATCCCTCACTTATACTGGTAGATGGGAAAACCAGTCAGTCCCTGGTGTTTGCTAGATGTGGGCCACGGGGCAGGGATTCTAGAAGACAGCTGGACTTAATACTAGCATTTTCAAATCTAGCCACTTCGGAAAGCTGCAGTCATCAGGCCTGGTTTCTCCCTGTAGAAGGTGGAGCCCATGCCCTTCACAGCCTAAACATAAACTTCCCGGGAGGTCTCTGTCTAACCCTATCCTCAGCACAACTGTTTCCCTTGGTTGTCTTGTTACCCACACACTGTAGGAAGGTGACACAGGAAATCCTGAAGTGGAGTTATTCTATAGTTGTTCTGTGGCTCCTTCTTAAACAATTAATCCCTTTCGAGAATCACAACTGATTAAACAATCTCAGGCAATATGGCAGGCACTGCATGGAATTTCTTCTCCTGCTGTAGCCTGCCATGAAGGAGTCACTTTGCAGTAAAACCCCATGCTGTTTTTGTAGTTTACAATAGCTGTGGACTTTATTGGGGTTAGTGCTACTTGTTTGGTCCATAATTTTTCTCTGAATCTGCCAAATTTCTGGACTTACTTTGTCTCTCTGGGTGGGGGCTTGTCCATAATCAGGTTGGTTGGTCAGTGCCTCTGTTGCCCCACACCAAGGAAAAAGAAAATTAGAGGTGGCTCATAGTTAGCAGGTGGCAGTGTTCACCTCATGGAATCCATGAAAGCCCTGTTGAGGGAGAGTGGTGCGTTGCTCCTGTTTTCTAGGGGGGACTGGCTTCAGCTCCAGTCATTATGGGGGTGCTCATTTGGAATATTTCTAAATGAAGGTTGTGCTGTATTATTTAGTTGTTATTTCATCATTGTTTTTGAAACAGGAGCTCTCCAGGACTGCTGGTGGATGGTAGAAACATAAGAGATTAAGTTATTAACGTCAAGGTTGTTAATATTCCTTTGCTTAAACTAAGTCTCAGGGCTAAATTCAGTGGAGTAGGAGGTACTGAAAGTTACAAAGTAAAGGGAATGAATGTACAGTTCTAGAATGATGAGGGCATGAAGAATTGGGAATAGTAATCCAAGCCATTACACTATGTTGCTGTGAAATATAAATTTGCCTCTCACCCTTCATTGCCAAGTTCCTCCCCTTCAAAACACAATGAGTCTTGGCAATTGCTGATCATTTGCTCAGAAATATTTTTGAATATGTATATATCTATGATTTCAATTGATATCGCCACATTGCTCACCAAAGTGGTTGCACTAGTTTATGTCCAGATAACTGTGACTGAAACAATCCGTTCTTTACACATTCACCAACAGTATATACCATTGACACTGGTAATTATAGTTTAGGCTTTAGTTATTTCTCAATTTATACAACTACTTGCTTTTTTTAAAAGCATGTTGCCTGTATTTCTACTGAGATGATTTTTTCCAGCTGGTTTGTGTCATCTTTCCTACACTGATAAAATTCTCTCTTTGCTTGAAGTGTTGCAATTTTTATCACTCTTTATTTTGTCCTACTCTTTTTTTGAGACAAATTCTTGCTGCATAGTTCAGGGTGACCTTAAACTCACTATGTAGTCCAGGCTGACCTTGAACTCAGCAATCCTCCTGCCTCAGCCTCCCAAGTGCTGGGATTACACGCATGCACCACCACATCTGGCTCTCAGCCTTCCACAAGATACTAAATGAGCAATTCTGATCATCAGCCAAGTGTCGGAACACGGATGAAATATAATCAACTGTTTATTGCAACTGGCATATAGTCGATACAGTCAACTGTTTTCTAGTCTCCCTTCTTGCTCTCCTAACAAGAAACGTGAAATTTGCCTTGGCAGAAGAATAAAATTAGTTTTTGCAATGTTACCTATCTTAATTGTTAATCTTTTAAAGACTTTTGGCCTTATGAAATGGTTATCAGCTCTTTTTGGTAATCAGACAACATATATTGAGAAGGTGAACTCAGTACTATTCTTTTGAGACATAGGAATTGATTTGTTTGTATAGCAGTAGTGATTAAGTTGTACTAAGCTATGCCTATACGGTTACCTATTTCTTTCATATAACTGAAGCACTTGGGGGAAAAGTTCATTACCATTAGTAGGAGGGTCACTAACCATAACTTAAGGATTATACTTGATTTATGGACTAGATGGGGCCTAATTACCTTTAAAATATAACCATGGCCTTATTCTTGAGTACTTATTGTTTTGTTTTTTTTTTTGTACAAGGGATCAAACTCAGGACTGCACGCTTGCCAGGCAGGCACTTATGCCGCTGAGCTAAATCCTCAGTCTCTTGAGTACTTATTGTTGGACATGAGCTCATTATTACCTCCTTTGGTAATGAAAGCATTACCCTCATTTCTTCCTGGGCCAGGTAGAATTAAAAGATTTTTATGAAAATGCTTCTTAAGTGTTAATATGTATACAAAATTGTTAAAGTGAAGATCATGATTTGTTAGGCCTGGGGGTTGGGTCTGACATTCTGAATTTTAACAAGCCAGTAGGTCATGCTTCAAGGCTGCTGTTCCATTGATTTAACTTTGAGGAACTACGTATTAAGCAGTGAAGATTTACCAAGTTGTTTTCTGAAGAGGTACTACTTCCTTCTCCGTTTTTTGGGATTATATTCCTTTTTGTATTCCCATGTCCTCATCTCCTTTGACATCATATTATTTAGCCATACACCAGTCTAGTAGGATTGTCCATACAAGCAGCTCTCTTTGATGGGAACCACGAGCTGCTCTCTCATCCAGGGCAAAACCACTGGTCTTCCATGGTGCGTTAAAGTCACAATTCTGGAAAATTTTCTTAAGTTCTCTGGTGCAGGGTGATGTTATCCTGGATAGAAAGGTTAGCCAGATTAGTTAGGTATTAATCAGTCTGTCATCAGAGAAACTACTGAAAGAACTGTAGGTACAAAGGACAGTAAATTTGAATGGAGTGAATGTACAAAACATGATATATAGTCAATGGATATTACAGTGACATTAAATCAAATTTAATATAGAAAGATAATGACAGGAGGTATCAATGGGACAGGGCCAGCTTTTAAAAATTAGTTTGATTTTTTAATGTATATATTGGCTGCTTACACTTTGCTTATGGATCCTATGGCTAGCATAAACTTTGAATTAGCTCCCTTCACCCTGACTTCTGGCTTCTTAACCCTCTAATATAAGTGGAGGGCTTTCTGCTTTGGCCAAATGGTCTCATTTATGACAGCCCACGTGCTCAGCCAAGTCTCAAGGGTCTGAAGGTTGGTGGTATGATCAAGGACAGCCTGCATGCACCAGAGAGACAACCAGGAAGATAAGACTTGAGGAAATGGTGTTTTTCTGAGCATTACACCCAATATTATTGCCATTACAAGGTTGTTGGAAACACATGGCATTGAGGGCCAGCAAGGGTACTAGAGGCACAGGGGTAGATGGAGGTTGGGGGTGGTAGCGGCAGCCTGAAGTAGTAATGAGTGTTGCACATGACAAGGAAACAGGCAGAGATGCTTGCACTAACTATATAGCAAGAGGAAGAGTCTATGGCCATCCCTATGATTTTATTTGAAAATAAGAACTATTAAAGCAAAAACTGCAGAGCATGTTCCTTGTTCACAATACAGCCTGCTTTGTCTCCATGCACATAAACAACAAAACCCAGAGTACATAGCAGTATTGCCGACCTCTCCTTTCACATCAGCCCTCTCTAGATTTTAATTCCAATTGCAGAAGGAATTTTCCATGATGGGATGTGGGTTTTTATGACATTTGATGGGTAGGATGCTCCATACAGTACATAAAGTTGGCAAGAGAGGTGAATAAAGTTTGCAAGAGAGGTGTGAGTGGGAGAGTAACTTAATCATGCACAGGCTTCAGAATTAAAAGTTGGGTAGACTGTAAATGGAGGTTAAGGGGCAGATGGTAAAGGCGTAGGTCTGCCCTGTGTCCCTCTGCGCTTTGCTAGCCCCGTGGCTAATGCAGAATGATGGGGTAGCCTTGGGAAAACAGCTGGAGAAAGCTCAAAGAAAAATCAGGAGCCCACTGTGCCAGCAAATGCTGACACACAGCGGTCAGCTGACCCATGAAATAAGCAATCACGTTAAATGTGTTAGTCAGCCCCAGTGCCCAAGAGCCCAGGGGAACATTCTGGAAGATACCTGGGATGGAAGTAGGAATGTTCACTGTTGTAATCTAGACCCTAAAGGATCCTGGATCATAGTTCCTTACCCCTGTTCCACTTAAACAGAAGAATTTGGCTGCAGGATGTCAGAGAGCAGGTGATCAGGGGCATGGCTGGCAAGCCTCAGGCATGCAGAAGTGATCACTGCTTTCTAGCTGTGAGCGACATCTTCCCCCAATACACACCAAAGCCCCAGTACCTTATCTGCCTGCCCTTCGGAGGAACTGGAAAGCCTTCAGATTTAAAGGTCTTTTACATGGAGGAGCGGAAAAGAGGTACTCTTCTGTTACTGGGGTGCTCGCATTATAAATAAAATGGCTTGTACTTTTAAAACATTACGTTCTGGCCTGCGGGGAACTACTTAGGTGGCCAGCTAGGTTCAGCGGCTGGATCTGAGGACCAGGAAAACTGAAAAAGTGCTTAGTTGGTTCCCACAGCCTTAAGCACTCAGCTGAAAGCGCGCCTCAACCCTGTATCTCAGCCTACTCTGGTATGAACGCTAGACGGCGCTGCTGGGTCGCGCTTCCCTTCTCCGGGGAAAGATACGAGACGCGCGTTTTTAAACCCGGGAATGAGAGATTTGGGGTTGGCAGGTTTTCCCACTCTCCTTACTCTGTCCCTTCCCCTTGAGCTTCCAAATCCAAAGGGGTGTGGAAGAGGAGGAGGAGCAGAAGCAGTCCTTGTCCATGGTGCACCAGAGCTGTTCTAATTCTCACCCACCCCACTTGCAATCAGTCAGCAAGGAGGCATCAAACTGTTAGCAACGAAGACGCAGCCCTTGGTGACTTCAACTACCTTTTCATCCCCTACTCTAGACATATTTTGGAGATGGAAGCAGCGGTGGCAGTATGTGAGGCGAGCCTGGAGCTCACTTCCCGGGAGTCGCTCGCTCTTTGAAGCTAGGGCGTGTGAGTTTTGCGCACCGGTTGGAGGTTCCCGGGAAACGCTGGAGCAGCGCAGGGGGGAGGAGGGCAGGCAGAGTTCACAGCTGGCGCCTTGCTGCGCTTGAGTGAGCTGGTGGGTTTGCTGCTTTCTGGAGTGTCCGCGCCTCACGAGGGGAGCGAAGGCCAAGGGTTGAGGCGCTTTCATTACTGCGTGCATTGCTTGGCCCAGGCAACGGTGCAGCTGGAACAAGGCTCCTCCAAAGCGAAGTTGGCGCAAAAAGAAGAGGCTGGGAGGCAGAAGCCTTAGGAGAGTCTAGACGCTAAGCAGAAGCATACCTGCCATTCTAACTGAAGGGCGGAGTGATTTAGGAACTCTCCTTAGCCGCTCTCTCTGGAGCTCCCCCCAGAGTCCGCAGAAGCTCCGTGGAACTCTAGAAATTTTCCCTAGGCGGACAGAAGTTTCCTGGTATCCTCCCTGGCTAGCACTGAGAGCTGAGAAACAGGCTAAGCTGTTCTGCCCGCTGCTTGGGAAAACACTTCCTCCAACCCTGCTTGTCATTGGGCAGTCTCTGACTGGCCGCTAAGTCCTAGCCTGAGCACTCCTCAAAACCCGGCTCACCATCTCGCCTTGGACATGGGATTACACGCCTGAGACCTGCTGGACGTTGCTGGTTGTTTTACAAGACTCAGGTAACGCCTGCTTGCAGCACCGGAGAGTTAGCTCGCCAAGACTGGGGGAGAATGCTTTGAGCGCCTGACAGCAGGGAGCAGGCAGGTCTCAGCCAACTAAGGCCCTAGATTTGCTGTAGCCTTAGTCTCCGCCAGAAAACTTTCTGGTTTGCTTTCTCCCCCTTCAGCGCTCAGAAAGTTTAGGGACAGGGCTCTTAAGGCCAGAGGCTCTTTTCCAGGTAGGAACCTGCGCGATTGCACAAGAGTCAGCAGAGCAGGTGCTTTGCATTCCCTGGTTGGGATCTTCGTGGTCTCTGTAGCTAAACTAGGTTTTGTAGCCTTCAAAACAATTTCCTGTTAGGTACTTTTTACCTTTATGTTAATGGTCAAAAGAGTACTCGGCGGGGGTGGCCTTCAAGGCAGCTCCAGAGTGGAGCAGCAAAGGGTTCCCCCACATGTGCTGCTGCTCCTGGGAATTCCCACGGAGCACCAGATGGAGGATAGTGCTGGACATTTGGAACAAGCTCTGTTTTGCTGCCATAAAAGCATAAAGGGACAGCCGTGCTGAGCCCAAGACAAGCCTGTCCCCTGCAAAAATCCCCACTGCCCCTTGAACAGATGTTCCAGGTTGAATGAATCTTTGCCCACTGTCCCTCAGAGGACCAACCAGTGTCCAGTTGTGCCTCAGACTCGTGATCGAAACCCAGAAAGTGAGAGTAGGAGCCTCTCCTGCAAAGCAATACCTGCAAGTGTTCCACTCCAGTAGTCCTGGAGTGGAACGACCCGTTCGTTTGATTTGTCACTTTTAGTCAGCTAAGAAAAATGCTTTGGAAGGGGGACTGGGAAAAGAAAGTATGTTATGAACGGTTCTGTCCCACGGGTTTCTGCTGGTCTCTGCAGGCACGCCTTCCTCATTTCTGTGACCCAGGCATTTTGAGGGAGATGGTAGTAAATGAGTACATAAGGTCCCCACCCACTATCCACAAAAGTTGCTAGTGAGCAGAAGTACTAGAAAACAACTCTGTTGAATGTTACTGTGGAGCCTACCACTAGTATTTTTGTTGCAGTTTGGAGGAGTAATCTAAGAATATCTTGTCCCTCAATGGAGAAGAAGCACCTGCCCAGCAATATATTCAATTTCACCTTGTGTAAACTTTAAAAAAGAAATTTTTTTCTTGGCCAGGGGAACCAGATTGTAGATTATTAAACAAGTGGTGCAGCCAGAAACCTAAAAGAAACAAGAGAACAAAGAAAAGACATGTTCTAGAGGTTTGGAAAATTCACTGAGCATCGTACAGCTAGGCAGATGATAGCAATTATGGAGGAGGGCTCCTAGAAAAAAAGGAGTTACAGTCCAGGACACAGATGAGGTGTTGGGGAGGGGATCATTTAACTATTGACAATCCCATCCCCCACTCTACCTTATAGTAAGTGTTTTTCCTGAGGATTTGAGGGTAGTTTTAATCATGTAATGCTGAGCCACTGGACTCTTTGTCTTCAGGTGGAGAGTATTTGGGCTTTCACTTTGTCTTGGGGCTCAGGATGTGTTCTTAGTGCTCTCTCCTTCCCCAGAGAGGAGCCGGGCAATTACCTTGGCACCTGGGGAGAGGAGATTTCTCAGGTATCTCTGAGCATGGGCTTCCCTGAGAGTGCCTGCCTTCATCCCTTTTATCCTTTTCTACTTGTTTCCTCTACAGCGTAAACTCCACTATAGGACCAATGTTGTCACACTTCTCAGTGGCTTAACCTGATTCAGTAACTGCTATAGCACCAGTGTTGTCACACTTCTCAGTAGCTTATCCTGATGCAGTGGCTTTAGCTTTAAGCTTCCGGTTCACTGTGAGAGAACTCAAGTCTCCAGGCTGCCCTGGGCTAAACAGTCTGCAATTACTCACCGTGGATGCAGGTGATTTAAATAGAAAGTACTTAAACGTGGGTGAAATCTTTCAGCCATAGGAGACTCCTGGATCACTCACTTTAGCCCCAGCTGGTTGGAAGGAAGGGCAAGCTGTAGCCATAACTGCCTAGGTGACAGCAAGCCATGGGTGCTTCTGTTCAATAAACCAGTGCCAGGCCTTCAGAGGAGTAGGATTGAGCTGTAAAACAAGCTTTGCAGTATAGCTGCTTTTTCAGTATTTTGAGCTATCTAAACTCACATTGAGCAATGGACCTTTTGCATTTTCTGCAGTGCTATCACTAAGTGAGCTATGTACAGAGGCTAAAAATGACGGTCAAGTGTGGGGGATTATGGGGTGCCCCGGACTGTAGGTTTTACAGACAAAATCAGGTCTGAATCTTTATTTGCCAATTAATTTCCTTAGAAAAAATTCCTTACATGTATAGCACCTTCTTGTTTGCCAATAACCAGCAACAGAGTCCGTAGACACATATGCTGCTTACCAGGGTGAATTCATGGTATGCCTACCTAGGGAAGTCCAAATTACCCACTTGGAACAGCGATCCACAGATGCAGAATCACTGATGTTTTATTGTCTTTAAGAAGAAATACTCTAAAGAACCTGACCATATAAAAAGATGAAATATGAAGTGACAGTTGCAGGTTTGCTTAAAACAAACTTCATAAAATTTGTCTTATATAATTCAGTGAATTGGCTCATTGAAAAACATTTGCTATTTGGGAATAAAGGGAAAACCTGGGAAGGCAAAATGAGTCAAAATTATGCTTAAAATGATTGTATACTTTTATAAAAACAGAATTTTGTGTTCACACCTGCTCCTTAAAGGAAGTCATCAACACTAGACACACTGTGATGGTTTGAGTAGATTCTGTTTTAACCATATGTGACTAGTGATTAGCATACTGGAAAATACACCTATGGAGCATTCCCTTCACCAGAGAAGTTTCTACTGGCAGCATTATGATACAACAAGAATTCTCAACATCTATTCGCACCAGAAACATGTTCACAAAGGCAAACACTTTCATGGGTTTATGTAGTCATTTAAAGTTTCCAGTGCCACAGTGTTGCCAATTTCCTCCCTTCCCAGAAAACAGATCAGTTAATAACATAGAAATCAATTTGTCTATATTTTGGAGAAAATTAGATATTCACATCACTGCAAAAAAAAAATTCCAGATGAACTTATGAAGAATATAAGTAACTTGTCCTGTCACATATAAAATGGACTGGAAATTACAATAAAAATACTTGGTATTTTTACAGGAACAGGTAGAGTCACAGAACAATGTCCAAAGAAATACCCAAGTATAATATGGCTTTTTAACAAGTGATAAAGAAGCATCTAAAATCCATGAGTTAGAGGGGAAAGATAGATTTTTCAATAAATGTGGTTAAGGCAACATGGCTAAACATTGAAGGAATTTAATAAAACTATTATATGTGCACTGTTCAAAGTTAATTCCAGCTGAATCAAAGATTAAAATACAAAAAATTGAAAAATGATTTTCAAAATAAATTTAAAAAAATATTTTTACAGTTTTACAGATGAGAAGGCTGTTACAATCATTTTTTGAATACTGAGTTAAAATATTAATAAATTTAACCATGAAAAATCTATATGGCAAAAAAGATGTAATCAAGATAAACAACTAGGAAAATGTGATAAATAACAATGTTTAGATACTTATAAAAAGAACTTCACATCAATTAAAAATAAATCCTTTAATAGAAAAAGGGGAAAAATTCATGAACAAAATATTCACAAAAGAAGGAATGCCAAACTTTACAAATAAAAACTAATAGTTTTCAAATATCAGAGGAGTAAGGTTTCAAAGAGTAACAAAAAATATTGTTAGAGCTGTGGGGATGCAGATGATCTCATGCATCATTTTACTATGCCAGAGGTTGGGTTTATAGTCTGTATAAAATCGAAGATTGTTTCTATGATCTCACGATTTTATTAGGAATTTATTCTAAAGATAAATGCAGGTACTAAAAGAGGTATATACCAGAGTGATCATTAATGTTTTGTTTATAGTAACAATGCTTTGAAAACAATCTAAATGACTGTAATAGTGAACTGAATGTGTCAATTGGAATGCACCAACTCATTTAATTACTTTGTACACATTAAAGATAGTGTAGAACTGCCTATGTGATATGGAAATATATCCATAAACACAATTTAGTGGGCAAGGTAGGTTACAAAGCAGCATAATTCAATTTCGGTAATTGTCTATGCATTTCTATACATCTATTTGTGCAAATAAACAGACAAAATATATAGAAAAATTCACCAAAACATTAATTATAGGTCTAGAGGTTTGGGATTTTCTTTTCAAAAATCTATTTTTGTTTTTAATCATCATTTGTGTTTATAGTGACAAAAATAAAAATATATGTAATGTGTAAAATGCTTACCTCAGTATGAAAGACTCAAGTGCTTAATTGATGTTTGCAGTTACTATGCCTTTACAATACATAAGATAAGCTAGTCAAAATTAAATGCAAATTTCAAGAGAATTCCAGAATTTAAATGTAAAAAGGAAACCATATGATAGCCACAATAAAACAAGTATTTTCTGATAAAAGAAAATCAGGAAAACACTATTTTACATTAATATTGAAAATATATGTGTAAAACATATAATAAAAGGAAATGAAAAGCTGGTTGAAAGAATTACAATATTTTATAGATGTCTATATTTACTCCAAAATAAAGGTTTCCTTGAACCATCCCCAAATAAAACAGTGTTACAAAGAAATAGCCAAGTATACTTTCTTCAGATCCTACTTCTGATAATATTTAGTGTTCCTGGAAGCTTATGGCATCGTGGAGAAAGGACCATACACTATAATTTCCTGAGTTAATTAAACAAGGATAAAGTCTTCTACAGTGGAAGCAGATGCATCATATCTTACCATGGAAGTGTGGTAACAAGTCACTTTTTATCATTTGTATAACTCACATTTTCTACAGAGGATGTTACATCTATAATCACAAAAATACATATTTAAAAATAAAGCTTCAGATTGAGCCACAAATATAAACCTAATCAACCATTTATTTATTTATTGAAAAGTGACCTTTCTGGAAAATACCTAGAAGGGTGCCAGCTGGGCCAAATGAAAGTTCCAGTTTCAGATTTTTGAACAGTCTCCATACTGATTTCCAAAGTGTTTGTACTCATTTACATGGCTGCCAACACTGTAGAAGAGTTCTTTTTTCTTGCAATCTCACCATCATTTAATTTTATTTGAGTTTTTGATGATACTCATTCTTTCTGGGGTATTATGGAATCTCAGTATTGTTTTAATTTGTGTTTCTCTAATGGCCCACGATTGAGCATTTCTTCACATAGTTATTGGACATTTGTACTTCTGTGAAGTATCTTTATTTTATAAGCACATTTAAAAAATCTTTTATTTTGGGGAACCTAATTGTTTCATCATTTATAGTCTCAATATTAGCCCTAAATCTGAGGAATAGCTAGCAAATAATTTTTCTATTATCTCTTCTCTCTGCTGGTGGTTTCTTTTGCTGTGTAGAAGCTTTTAATTAGTATGATCCCATTTGTTGATTCTTGAAAATATTTTCTGTGCAACTAGGGTTCTGTTCAGAAAGTCCTTGCCTATGCCTAGGATGTCAAGAGTTTTATATAATTCATCTTCCAATATATTAAGTGTTCCTGTTTTAACATTTAGTGCTTGAGTCCATTTTAACTTTCACATCGTGAAAATATGGATCTAGAGTCAATCTTCTGCAGTGGATAACCACTTTTTTCCCCCAACACTGTCTTTCCTTCAGGGTATGGTTTTTGCCCTCTGTATCAAAGATCAAAAAGTTGAATGTGTTTCAGATTGGTTCTGCATCCTCTATTCTGTTCCACTGAGTCTCATGTTTGTTTCTGTGCTGGTACCATACTATTTTTACTCACTGTAGCTTTGTGATGTGTTGCCTCTGTCTTTGCTCTTGCTGCTTAGGATTGCATATGTTTTTCTGTGTTTTTTTTCTAATTTCATATTAATTTTAGGATTTCTTACTCCAGTTCTGTGAAGAATGCTGTTGGATTTTTTATTTGGATTGCATTAAATCTGCATATAAATTTGAGAAGTATGGTTATTTAACTATATTGGTTCTGCCTACTCAGTAATAGGAGAAATCTTTCCATTTTCTCATGTCCTATTCAGTTTCCTTTATCAGAGTGTTGTAGTTTTCATTGTGGCTGTCTTTCACTTCCATAGTTAGATTAATTCCTAATTATTTAAATTTTTGGTTCTATTGTGAATAATGTTTTTCCTAATTTCTTTTTCAATGGATTTGTTTTTAGTGTGGAGGAATGCTGATGAGTTTTGTGTGTTGATTTTGTATCCTGCCACGTTGCTGAATTTGGTTATTAATTGTAAGACTTTTTTGGTAGATTTTTTGAAGGAATCTTCTTTGTAGAATATCATGTCATCTGCAAGTAATTATAACTTAATACCAGGGAGACATCTATATCCATATTTAAGCAGTACAATTCATAATAGTGAAATTTGGAAGCACCTTACATATCCACAACCAATAAATGAATTTAAAAAATGTGGTATTTACATTCAATAGTATATTACTTTGCTATAGAGAAAATCTTGAATCAATTGTAGGAAATTGGATGCACTATGAAACCATAATATTAAGTGAAATAAATCAGACACACAAACTTAAATACTATATGATTTCTTTTATATGAGAAACTCAAAGTATAAATAGAGGACAAAATATAAGATGATAGGAAGTATGGAGTATATCTTGCGCAAAGGAGGAGATCAAGAGATGGAGGTGAGGGAAAACAGATGAAAAAAGATGTGTTATGTACATGCACCAACTCCACAGAAGGAAAGCAAACATTATGTATTGCAAATGGAGAAAAAAGAAAGGAAAATCAAGACATGGAGGGAGGGAAAATAAAGGGGATGAAAAAAAAGCATTAAGATGTCTTAAGTACATGTACTAATTCCCCACAAGGAATGTAAACATTATAGACTACAAACATGTACTAATAAAATAGAAAAAAATATCCTAAGCTATTAGTAACAGGACACATACTAATCACAAAACCAAAGTATTATTTGGAAGTATTAATTATAGTCTGCTCACACAACTGTCACTGCATTGGAATCAAAAGGGATAATGAAGTAACTCTTCTTAAACTTTTGTTTTGGAAACTAAAATGTGCCGTTATTGCCATGTTGAGCCCAGTTACTGTGTTGTAATATTGCTTCATTTCTTATCCAGACTATACAATATGCTCCTCTTGCTAATACCTTCATCAAATTCTAGAGTCATTATCTTGTTAGAAAACTTGTCAAGAATGTCCCCTATTCTTGCTATAATCTAATGAATATTTTCTCTGCTCCAAAATATATATGGCTGAACTCCTCTAATGAAGATCATACTTATGTTAGGACCAATGCCTGATGAATAGCTGGATCCTGGGTTTACTGCTATGGTAGCAAGACTTTTTAAAACACCTTTATCTTTCTCTCCCATCTGTTCCTCATTGTAGGTATTTCAGACATTTGCTATACATCTCAGACTCTCTTCTTCCTTTAAAGCAGTTGTTCTTGCCTTTTACTTCATTGTTAGGCTTCTAGCTCTGTTTATTCTCTTGCTGTCCCCTACTTTCCCATGCCCCTTCTCTCTACTTTCTTGTATTTTCCTAATTCCCAAGGTGTTTTCCATAGTGATTAATTACACTAGATCCTGAGTTCAGGATTTTAATATTTTCCAGTTATCCACATAAGAGATTAACATTAGACAGTAAGAAAAATTTTCCCTTACTTTAAAGAGAAAGAGGAATATAAATATGTGTGTGGGGGGGTTATATGTCATAGATTGAGTGGGAAGGATTAAGAAAAGAAAGCCTCCTTATTTCTGTTTTCTCTGTGAAGTAGCAGAGTCAGTGTCATTTGGTGAAAATGAATTGGAAAATAGTTGAGAAGGAAAAGTGAAGTAGACAACAGTATTGTTGGACCTTGGAGCAAAGAGGTCGTTCCTAAACAAAAGACTATCTAGACAGCATTAAAAGTTCAAATGATGATAGAGATCATAAATTTGTAAGTGTAGTGTTTTCAAGTCATGATCAAATGTGAGATTGGAGGCAGTGAATAGTTGAGTTGATCTAGGGCTGAGTTTTGCCCAGAAAGATTCAAGGTAAAGATAGAAGTGATAGGACACTAATTAGAACTGTGTAGGAAAGGAAGCATCAGGAACTAGCAGGTAAAGTATATCAGGGTTCACTAGAGGAACAGATTTTATATGATGATATTGCAAGGTGTTTCCTAGTTAGGATTACAATGACTCCCTGCAGAATTGGATGGAAGACTAAAAAATGGTCACCTGTGCACTGGAGAGCTGGCATATTCAGTGGAAAGTCAGGGACCTGCTGCTCACTGCAGAGTGTGCTGTGAGTCTCCGTTAGAAGACATAATAGGAAATAGGGTAATGGAGCTTTTGCAAGTGGGAAGGGAACCAAGAGATGGATGGATGGAATAGGAAGGAATGTAAGGATGTAAACAGGATTAAGATGTGTTATGGTACCTGTACCAGGTCCCCACAATGAATATAATATTTATGTACTACAAACATATACTAATACAAAAAGCCAAAGTCTTTTGCTAAAATCCTGCACTGCAAGACTAGATTGTGATGGAAGACTAAAGGCAGTGATGAGGACCACAGTGCCTACAAAGAGGAAAAGTGAAAACCTCCTTCTTTTTTCCCCTTTTCTTCTGCTTAGACTACAGAAGCCAATTGGTTGGTTCCACTCATTCAGGATGAGTTTTCCCTCCTCAGTTTGCAGCCTACATGTTATTCATCCACAGACATACCCATAGCTTTACTAATTTGCTAGGTGGTTCATACTCAAGTCAAGTTGACATATCACAATTAATGACAGTCTACCCTTTGTCAACTTGACAACCAAATGTGTCTCTCTAACCATACTTAATTTCCAAATACAATAACAAGTTCATAATTATACCTAACATGGTAAAACTGTCTTAAGTACAAATGGAGATGCCCTTATTATCTCATCAGAATAAAGGGCAATTTTTTTCTTTGGATAATGCTTACTCTTCTTTTAACATTCCATAACTTAAACATTGTAATTTGTATTTAATAATACTTATGAAATGCTATTGAGTTTAACAATATTACGCTAGCAAGAAAGAAAACAGATACCTCCTTAATATATGTGTATATATGCACTAGTATATTAGCAAAATAAGAAAGAATTACTCATAACAATTAGAATCCTTGTTTTTGTACCTGGTCACAGTTATAGCTGATATTTATAACGATGTACCATTTTTGTACTACCAATTCTGTATTCTTTTGCCCTTCAGCAAGTACTTCAGCAAATCTTGGTTCCTTATCTGCTAGGGCAATTATATCTTTGCTCATGAAGTGATTGGAATATTTGTCTTCCTGCCTGGATTGTGTTGCTGTAGTTTCTCACTGACTTTAATGACAAAACATGATAATATTATGGGGAACCCTAAGGGATCACCTTCACTGTGAATGTATTCTCCCTTTCCTCCATTGTGGAGTAATAGTAACGTTTTCCTGTAGTAGTTGGAATCAATCACCCCTGTCAACACTATAACTGCCTTTTAAGTTTGTTTACCCAAAGACATGAGGAAGCCAAAATGACCAGGGGAAATCTTACTTTCCACTTCAATGGAATTGTTGTTCTTCCTGGTACAAGTCATCCTCCATCTAGAGCTAAGACTTCTAGGCCAGCAGAGCATAAGCTTCTGGGAACAGGAAGCAAAATGTTTGCTAATGGGTCACTAGAAGTAATGAACTGTAGGTATGAAGTAAGCACAAGGATGATAAGGGTCTGTATGAAAAGAACATTACAGGTGATGAGGCAAGCTAACAGTAGCTTGTGCTCATTATGAGCAGAGAATCTAAGAACTGGGCCTAGCCACGCAGGGCCCAAAGCCCATGCACAAAAGATTTCTGAGTAGAATAGCAGGCTAGGCAAGGTTTGAAATTTGACCACCTACTAGGGAAATGAACAAATCTTTCAAGAATAATTGGAATTCATTTCTCACTTTCGTAGAAACAAGAATAAGTATAAAAAAGGGAAAAGATTATGAGGGACTCTGGTATTGAATTAGAAATATTAGAAGAATAGAGTATCTGTGGTGCCATGCGTGTATGTGTGTATATGTATGTGTGTATATATATATAGTGATATTTGGTTTATATAAGGATAAAAAATTGCAGAGAGATTGTTCCTCAATTAATATATGATTGATGAGGTGAATACCAGTAGATAAAAGGAGAGATAATTGATTTATCATTTTGTTAATTTCAAAAATCACTACTTTTCTGGTTTAAAAAAATGGCTCCCCTGATTTTTTTCTCTAAGGTAATAGGTTTGTACTGAATCTGTTTCTTTAATAGGCATAACTTCCATTTAGAAAAATTTTCACTACTTTTTGGTCATGGTTGTAGCTCACCTACTTTAAAATTTCCCTCTAATAGAAAACTTGACAAAAGTGTTTTCTAAAAGAAAAAAAAATTGGCTTCTTTAAATAGATCCCGGTGGGTGTGCAGAGTGGTTTCGGAACCTTGGAGAGAAAATGTCACTGTACAGTTTCTTTAGTTGCCGAAAGCCCATGTTTAAAGAATATTTTCCATTTAGGAGCTTTTTTTAACTTTTGGGTCAGGAAGCACAGAGATCGCCTTCCTAGATCTAGCATTCTTTTCTTGGGCCTTATATTTGTTACTTTATACTTTTAGCAAAAACTTCTCAAAAAATCACCATTGAGCACTTATTGTGTGTTGGATACTGATACTTACTGGATTAAATCTGAGACAGAGGCTTATATTCACACAGAAAAGAAGCGTTAAAGGATAGTATGCAGGGTAATGCAAAGTGCTATATCAGGATTCAGTTCCTCAACTCTCTGCTACTTTATTTCCACCATGCTGTGTAATGTTGAGTATGGTCCTTCACTATGATAGTCCTAAAATTCTCCCTCTGTGAAGTGGGGAACTTAGATTAAATCAATGATTTTCAAACTAGCATGCATTTGAATTACCTGTGGTGCTTTTTGCAAAGGCAGTTTCCCGTGGCCTCACAACAAGACTTATTGATTCAGATTATTTTGAAGGGGAAGGAAAGAGCTAGTTAGGCATTTTAAGCAAGCTCCTCTTTTGCTTCTGATACAGTTAATTCTTGAACTACACTTTTTTTTAGAAACTCTGGACTCTGTGGTCTTCTCTCACTCTAATGTTCCATGATATGTTATCCACATGGCATCAGTATGGATGTGTTTGACAGAAGCAGAATTGAAGGAATGATTTATCTTATTAGTTTACTAAGTTAGCAAATATTTATCACCCGCCTACTCTTACCTATTGAAGAACTACTATCCAGTTTTTCTGTATATGTTTCATTGATTTTGGTGATGTGGAAAGGAACTAAGGAATGCTCAGCTGCTTGTGGAGAGTGGTATCTTTTAATATCTGGGCCAGTCCAACTGTTATCTTTTTATTCTTTATATTGGAATGTAAATCTTACATGTCATAGGAACTGATACTCTTTCAGAATGCATGAACTTTTAAGAAAGAGGAATCTGTTTTTCATTTCTGTGTTCTTAACTATAAGTATAGCATATGGCATATATTGAGCTGTTAATGAATGTTTGTTTAATCAAAGATTGTCCTCTGCAGTCTTTCGCTTGGGGACCTACAGTGTTGCTAGCTATGATTCTTCTTGCAAATAAGATTCTTTTCTTGCTTTTCTATCCTCACTATTTCTGAGGTGAATATGTGGATTTAGTCCCTTGCTACATACACACACCATATGAATTTTCCATCACCAAAATATTAAGCACATGCAAAATGCATTAATATTAGGTCTATAAAGCATGTGAGGAGATTAGGAGCATGTATATTCACACACACACACACACACACACACACACATCCTTGCAGATTATACATTGAAATTTAGTGTAATTCTGTTGATTTTCAACTCTCCTATAATTTTCATTAGTCTTCACAGTCAAAACTATTTGGGGGAATCCACACAGCTATAAAAAATTGGCCCAGCCTCAAAATGTGCCCAGCATTTTTAAATGGTTTAGTATCTTCTTAATAAAGATGATAATTTGAACCTTTGGCTCCTTTTGTTTCTGAAAATTCAAACTAAGTAAAATCACATGTCTTGAGACTAATTGAAAATTAAAATTCATTAGTCCAATTGCTTTGTTTGGAAGAACATGTACAAGTTGTTGGTTACATTTAGAGATGCAAAATTTACAATACTTTTATATTTGTGTAGCACTTTAAAGTTTTTATGGCATCTGCATATCAAATATTTCATTAGAGCTTTTGAATAGTCCTTTGAGAAAAGCAAAGCAGTGTACTAAAATCATGGATCCACAGGGCTCAAAAGTCAGTAATTATTTAACTGTCCCCCTCCTCCCCCATTTGGCAGGTGCTGAGAAAGACATGGAAAGGTCAACAGTAGACTCAAAGTAGTACTGCAGATTTCCCTGTGTGATGTAGTCACTATATAAATGTCTAGTGAAAAAGTTAAAAATTCTTGAAAATCACTGTGGTGATCATGGTTAGCAGGTAAGGATTAGGACTTGGGGGTCCCTGCCTTGGGATTCTAAGCACAGACTTCTCTTTCCCTTACTACCTTTTATATACATCAGTATGTCTCTTTCAAGCTTTAAATTTACTGTAATCATATATATATATATATATATATATATATATATATATATATATATATACCTTCAGCATCAAAAGCAGTTAAATCCCCATCCATGTATATAAAATTTCCTGGCCTGACAGTCTTACTTTTGTGTTGCCCTCAGTGGTTTCAGGTTTCCTAATGTACCATATTGATTAAACTACATTCTGAAAAACTAAATATATATAGAATATTATTTAGCTCCCCTACTGAACACAAAACTGTAAATTAATGGCTCTTTCTTGTTGACATCATAGAGTGTGCAGACCTGAAGCACAACTGTAATATTCTTGGTAGGACCATGTATATTAGTTCAAATTTAAAGCTGTGACAGAGCACAGATTTGTTTTATAGGAGGCGACATAGTGGGAGCAGCATGACAAGAAGAACACCTGAAATGAGATGCGAGAAAGAGTTGCAGGAAGAAAATAAAATGGACCAGCATCAGGATGACCTTTCACTACGAAGGTCACAGTTGAGTTAATCAATATGTCAATCCTGAATATAGTTATAGGTGAAATAGATATATTTCCTTTTGTTTTCTACTGGTGTTTATTGGCTCTCAGTCCCATAGGGAGTGCTTGCTTCGGCAGCACGTATAGTAAGTACCACAGGGAATAGCTGAAAGCGTGGCAGCAGAATAGAGCCAGGTAATTTTGGTAGATTAATTGGAGTCATGCACATCAGAGGCCATTTATGAGTACATGGGGTAGACTCTGGTAAGAATAGAGCTTGAAATAAATATAGAGTGATCCTAATTTGAGAAAAGTGGTTAAAGTAGATTTGATATTGGTATGTGTAATTTTTTTCCTTTGCTTCTTTGATTTCCCCTTTCAAATCTCCATAGTAAATTGTTTTACTTTTAAAATAGACCCTTTTCACCCTAAATTTCAATAAACAAGATTCTCAGGACAGTATGTTGAGAGATAGTGCTTAAATTCATTTAAATTTTCACTCTGTGTGTCTTTACCCAGCTCTTAAATAATTGCTACTAAACTAAACTGCTCTTAGGCAGGAATGTGAAATTTCATTTCCTGCAATAGCCAGCTTTTAGATCCCAAACAAATCTTCTGAACACCCACAAGAATTTTCTTTGGCCTTGTGCAGTCAAGCATTTTGGTATCATGTAAGCATTAAATTTTAATGTTTTAATTTGACCAGGAGAATTGTGTTGTTTGCGAAGGGCCTTCTATTTCTTTTGTAATGGAAAATATCTTGAGTCTGAGTCCAAGCTATTTTCCTTCTTTTAATTCTAAAAGCAATGTTCTTACCTTATTGTTTTTCTCCTGAGAAAGACAAAGTATTTGTACCTTTTCGTTATTTTGTTTCTTTCTCTTCATTTGTGAGTTAATCATTCTTAGGTCATTGCAAATAGCTCCCCGTCTCTGAACACAGTGGACAGAAGGAAAGCATCCTTTGGGGAACTGTAAACCTGACTTTGTAAGATCAAAGTACTTTTAGGATGCAAGGACCCTGAAAAGACCTGAAATAAATTTCTAGGGCAGAGATACTCAATCAGTATTGTCACTTCTTAGCTATGTGCCTCTGAGCAAGTCACTTCTGTGAGCCTACCCAGTTAATATATGTGCACAAGGGATTTTGTTGGGATAAAGTGAGGAAATGCACTTAACAAGTTTAGGAGATTACCTGGTTTTCTAGTATCACATTATGTATTTTATTTAACTGCCATCACAGATTCTCAGGTCTATATTCAGAGAACATTTTGACTTAGCAGGCCTGAGGCTGTGGTTCAGGCGTGTGCAGCTACGAAAACTTCCTGGGAATACTGTTAGTTACCTCTATCTTTTACAGTATTGCTATATATAGTTATCTTCAAACTTTAATGCATGTTGGAACCACCTAGAGAGTGGGAAGAGCTTGTTAAAAATGTCAAGCCCTACCCTTGGAAATTGTACAATACTAGGAGGCCCGGTGAATGTGCATTTTAACTGGAACCCCAAGTGATTTCAGTTCACTTAGTCTTTAGAGCGCCCTTTGGGAAACACTGCTATAGTGAAACAACATTGCCATCACTCCTTCTCTGCTACATATATTTATCAGGGTAATCTTTCAAGAGCGTTGAGGTACTATTGGACATACATAGGTTGGTGGTGGTGAACCTGTGTCATGCGTGCCACATTGGGCTGTTTGTATCATTGAAAGTTCTAAAAGGTTTACCAACACTGCCATAGGTAATACTTCTGATTCACTTTCAGTGGGACAAAAAGTATAAGCTATATTGATTTTTTTAGTCATAGTAATGAGTTAACACAGTTATATGCCCTCTACTTCCTGATCAAGGGCATGTAATTGCAAAATGACTGCTATTGTCTATAGCACTGGAACTAAGAAAAGCCAATTTGCCATGTGGGAAGAGGACCTTTGACAAAAGACATAGTACATTTGACCTGTATGTCATTAGTAATGTACCCTAATCATATTGTTGAATTTACCAGCCAATGCCCGCAAGAAAACTAAGAAGAATGAAACTGGATTGCTTGGAGTTTATACTTGGCATTCATTATGTGACTGGTGCTTAATGAGCCAGATGAATTTTTCTTTTAAGTGGCAAAATGTTTTATTTGATTGCTTTGAAATGCATTTCCATTCTGTCATACCTGAAAAAGAGAAAAATGAGGTCTTTGAGGAATTTTGAATGCTCATTTGTCCTTAGCCCGTGCTGTATACCACCTGGCTCTCTACTAGAAATGGTACTTTCCTTTCATAGATTTTCTAGGTCTCTATAGATTTTTGAAAACTCACTAACCACTAAGTTCTACATGGCTTTTGTACTGTCTCCCCACTCTCTCTCTTCCTCTTTTTCCTCTGCTTTATGATTTGACTCCTTTTCAGGTCAGTAGAATCACTGCCAAACTTTCTTATGAGTTTGTAAAAGGCAGGAATTTGTGGAGATATTTTTCCTTTGCCTGTACATACTTTTATATATATTTGTCAGTGTTAGTTTAATAAATCTGCAGTATTCGAAGATGCATTAGATAGATGGTAGAGAAGAGTGCATTTTGCTGCCATGAATTTGTCATATGGATAAAATTAGCATTGCTTCCAACATTTTTTACCAATAATTTATATGATTTTTAATACTTTACTTTAGGAACAATACATTTGTTTGTCTTAGCAATTGTCAACTGTTAAATGAAGTTAAACAAATGTTATTATTCTTAATATATCTCACTTCAGTATATTCCGTCATGAGCCAAAAATACCTTTTATTTTTTTAAAAAACATGTTGATTCTGTTTACTCTCCTTTGTAACCCATCCCTCTGTCCTCCCTCCATCTCTAAATCCTCTGTTCTTATTGTTATTTTTAGTTCATGTTTATAGCAGTTAATGCTTATTTTCATTATGAATATTTGGTGGGAGTATTTGACACATCTTAATCTTTCCATGTCCCTTTCCCCTACCTTCTCTCTTTGGCTTCCATTCCCAGGATCCCTTCCAATTTGCAAGAGATTTAAGACTTTCCTTCTACCACTCCTTTATTTTGTATCTTATTTGTGATTTGCTTCACTCAAATGAGAGTTACCATACCATTTAGGATTGTGTGTCTGATTCATTTCACTTAACATTATATTTTCCAGGTGTATCCATTTTCCTATAACTGTCTTGAACTTATCCTATATAACTGAGTAGTATTCCATTTTATATAGAGACACATTTTCTTTATTTTAAAGAGAAAAACACATAGAAGAAAAACAAAAATGAGACATAAAAACAACTACAAGAACAACAAAAACCCAAAACAATAACTATATAGATTTTCAAAACAAGATGACAGGAATTTACCAACAGTTGTAATATTGCTTATTGTTATCTTCAAAAGAGTTGCTTAGATTACCAGATAAAAACATGCAAAATTGACTTAATTGTATGAGTATTAAGGGTTCTTTTCTAAGAACTAATAGAATTAGTAGTATAACCATCTTAGCTATTTTTTGTATATATAAACAAACATATCTTTTTCCTTTTCCCTTCTTTTCTCCTTTCCCCTATCCCAGTTATTTTTCCCCTTTGAGCAGTTTCTTACCCTTTCACAATATCCATTCTAGATTTTGGATCTTATTTACTCTTTCAGTTTTGTATACTAGGGAGACAATATGGATACCATGTTTTCTTTATCTGTTCAACAGTTGGTAGACATAAAGCTGCTTCCTGAATTTAGCTATTATGAATTGTGCTGCTATAAACATTGGTATGCATGTATTCTTGTAATGTGATATCTTTAGTTCTTTGTGAAAGACACTTGGAAATGTAATAGTTGGGTCAAATGTTATTCCTAATTTTAATTTTTTGAGAAATATCCATACTGATTTTAATAATGTTTGTCCTAGTTTATACTCCCTCTGACAATGTAGTAAGGTTCTTTTTACATTACAGCCATACCAGCATTTTTTATTATTGTATTTGATTTCTTGATGATTGCCATTCTTTCTGATGTAAAATGAAATCTTAACATTTTCCAAATTTCCATTTTTCTAAGGGCTAGAGTTTAATATTTTTTCATGTATTTATTGACCATTTGTACTTTTTCAGAGAAGCATCTGTTCGTTTCAGATGCCCATTCTTTTATTGTGTCTTTTATTTTGGGTGATGTAATTTTTTTGAGCTTTATAGTATATATATTCTAGATGTTAGTTCTCTGAGGAATATCTGACAAAATATTTTTCCTGTTCTTAGATTGTCTGTTCACTCTGCTAGTTTTTTCCTTTGCTGCACAGAAGCTTTTTAATTAGTTATAATCCCATTTATTGATTTTTTTCTACTATTTGCAGTTATTTTCAGAAGGTCTTTGCCTACACATGTGACTTCAAGTGTTTTACCTCTCTTTTCTCCAAGTATGTTCATTGTTTCTGTTTTAAAGTTTACCTTTGAACTATTTTTATTTTAGTTTAATACATAGTAAGAGATATGAGTCCAGCTTAAATCTCCTGTGTATAGATAGGCTGTTTTCCCAGGACTATTTGTTAAAGAGGCTATATTTTCTCCTGTATATGTGTTCGGCCCTTTTCTGAAGATCAAATAGATGTCTGTTTTTGTACCAGCAACCTGCTGTTTATATCACTGTAGCTTTGTATAATAACTTGTAGATAAGAATTGTGATGCCTCCTATATTTGCTCTTATTTTCCAGGATTACTTTTGATATTCTGGGTCTCTTCTGGTTTATATGAATTTTAGGATTATTTTATCTAGTTTTTCAAGAAATGCTGTTATTTTGATTGGTATTGTATTGTATACATATCAGTTTTGGGACTGTGGCAGTTTTGATAATTCTGTTTCTGTGTATCCAGGAACAGGGAATATCTTTCCATTTGCTGTTGTGCTTTTCAATCGCCTTTTTCAGAGTACTATAGTTTTCACTGTAGAGGTGTTTCACTTCCTTGGTTAGGTTAATTCATAGATTGGTTTATCCTTATGCTATTGTGAATTTATTTCTCATTGAGTTCATTATTGATATACATAAATGTTATGATTTGTGTGAGTGGAGCTTATTGAAATTGACTGTTAGTTCTAAGAGGTCTTTGGTAGAATTCTTTGGGTCGTCTATCTTCAGTTATAAATCTACTTCCAGAACTTAGAAACCTAAAGATCTGTTCCCTTTTCAAGTGTTCCATAAAAAAATCGTTTACAAGTTTCAAATGTTCACTCTTGCTTTTAAAGCAGATTCTATTTTGAATAGTGAATTAAGCAAAAATTAGTAAACTGAGATTAATGACTGATAGCTTCATAAATATAAGCAAATAAATTACAGGATGAGCATTCAAAAAGTTTCAGATTTTGGATGTTTAGATTAGGGATGGTCAACTCCTAAAGTGTATGAAAACTTCATGTAATCCAAAGCATTCTGAAATCTAAAACACTTCTAGTCCCATGCATATCAGGTCATTGGTAACCTATATTTGTTCGTATTGAGCTGTACATTTTTAAGACCATTGTAAATGTGACTTCTTAATAACAATGAAACTTGCCATCTGAATGACAGCATCCACTTGGAACAACCATATGTTTTGAATACGCATATAAAAAAGATTATATCCAAGACATAATTTCCATAAATACAAAAGTGAGGTTATTTCCTTCACTTTTTTCATGCTGTGAAATATAACTTTCCCTAATCTGTCTTTTAGAGATATTGAAAAAACATGACCAGGTTTTATAATTTTGTGCCATGTAGGAATTACCCCATCTTTTAACACTGTTTCATTTTATGAAGTTTTTTCACATTATTACAAGAAGTTTGGGTAATTATTAATGAAAAGTTTGTTATGTGTAAAGACTCAAAGAGAGCTAATAGCTGTAGTGAACACAAACCATTAACAATTACGTGAACCAAAATCTGACCTATAGTTTAAAATTTTTCATTTAAATGTTTATAAAAAGAAATAAGAAACGGCCCAGGCTGGTACATTTGTAATAAGAAACTAAACCATAATCTGTTTGCATTAATAAGATCCTCTATTTTGAGACCAGTGTCAGATGCAGACTGTTTTTGTAAGGAAATAAAAGACTAAGTGAAATTCTAGCAAGTTATTATTTGCTCACTGACACTAGTGAAGGTGAAAGATTTTAGTTTATACAAATTTTTAGCATTGACAATATAACAAAAAATATTTTGCTTAATGCACTAGTTGGCCTTTGTAATACCCATTTTAGCTATTATCTATGTTTTTGTCCTTGACACCCTTATCATACTAGTTTTGAATATTTTATCACAAGACGTTTGATAATAGTCTAATAATCACCATTTCTTGAATAAGTTAACCTATTCCTATCTAGATGGAATATTCTACAAAATATGAAAGGAACACTGCATCATATTGTTTTAGTTCATCCAGATAGAATTTCAACTTATGCCAGTAACATTCAAGAGAGGGACATCTTCATGTGGATGAATTACTGTTTTTTAAATGCAGCAAACGTTCAAAAGAGACAAATTCTGCTCTGCAGTTTGGTAGGACAAGGGTGTCAAGAGTTTTAGGTTGTGTGTTAGACTGGTTTTAGACAATTCTTTGTTACTGACTACCTGTGTGACCTCTCAGAGATTCCTCTTGGCCTCCATTTTCTGACTTATTTTTAAAGAGGCAGATTATTCTAGAGAATTACTTAGGTCCCTTACAGCTATAAAAATTCAAAATTCTGTGCATTAAATCAGGATTTATTAAATGATTACAGTTTTTTTTCAATTTGCTCATGTTCACTCCCTTCAATAACAGTGAATATCTTCAACATGCAGGTGACAAAACTCATTGACCACTGTTCTGGAAAATGGTTTTGGGACAGAAAATTTCCCATAATGCTAATACTGTCTGTGGACACAGGATTCTCTTCTGTACACAAAAAGAAAAGGTGCACAGGCAGAGTCAAAGAAAAGTATATATTTTAGACTTTGGAGGAAACATCTGAAATTATTCTTACTGACCTAGAACCCATCTTTTCTCTTTCCTACTTCACTGTATGTGTTGAGTCTAGTTGATCTGGTTCATTTGTTTTTTACTTCATAATTGTTGTGTAGGCAAATGCAGCTAATATTAGGATTGGGCTACAATTAAATAGCCCAGGAGGGGAAAGTTCACCTGCTGAATTTACTTCCCCCCATCACCAACAAAAAGTTATAGAAACACAATAAGAGCAATCCTGCTAGTGAACCACTGTGTCTCATGAATTTGCATAGATAGCCTATCATATTGTTCTTACATTTGTCATAGATGTAAATCATAAGTCATTTTAATACATAATACATCTAAATAAATACAAAATCCTCCAAGTCTGCCATGAAGTTGTCTCTGGAAGTGAAAACTTTCTGTCATGTATTATAAAATATTCTCTATGTGAGGCAATTGTGTTGATTGTAGAAGAAGAGAGATTCTATAAAGGTCTTTTTTCTAAGGTGGTATTTCTTTTAAATCAGAAATCTCCCTATACAATATCCTGGCCCATATGTTTCATTTTAACTTTCATTTGCAGTTGTCTTTGTTGTAAGGGAAAACATTTTAATCAGTTTCTGCGTGAAGGTCAGATAACACTGTGAACAAAAGTAATTTATTTATGATAATATAAAAACAGAAGCATTGTTGCACTTAAATTATGAAGCATGGCTTCCCTTATCTGAAATGCAGTTGTATATATGAGTTAAAAGAAGCTAGAAGTATATTTTATTGATGTTGCCACAAAACTCTCAAATTCTTGGTAAATCCAAAAGTTAAGATATTATTTAAGAATAACGTAAAATGATATTTCCTGGGCTATAAATTATTTTAAAGGGGATACAGGAATCATTTTAAGTATCTGGTTTTTTTGTAATCAGAAGCAGTTTTGATATCTTCTAGCAATTTTTTGCATTAGAAGATGTCATGATTTTTTGCAGTGTGTGTGTATAATGCTGTGGGACAGAAAATATTCATAATAAATGTCACTTTTATTTGATTTTTGAGTGCAAAAAGACACTTATTATCTATGTATCTATAAACACAAATGCACATATCTGGAACTGATATCTACATGTACCTTTCTGTTATCATCCTCCCCATTCTCCTCAAATATAATTCTTTCTTGTTTCCAGCTAAGAAACATTTGAGACTATCCATTTCAACGTAAGATACTACTTGTAGTTACAAATACATACTATTGATTATCTCTAGGATCACATTGTAAGATCAGGTGATAGTGATAATTCAATACTTGCACCCACCTACCCACATCCTCACTTTCACATTTCCCAATACTCTTGCTGGGTCAAGATTTTGAGATTCTAGTAACTGTGACTAAAGTACAGGGAAGAATGAAAAGTTGCTCCAGTATGTGACAGAACTTGTGGGAGTTCTAAGAATTTAACCCAGGAAACTTATTCCATTTCATTATTAAACTATAATCAGAAGGCTTTTCTCCAGATTCTCAAATCATTGCCCTTCTTATGAGCCAGTGGTAACTGTGAGCTGGGAGGAGAAAATGAATGCATCCTTCCTGTGAGCCAGTGGTAACTGTGGGCCAGGAGGATAAATAGGAAGCACCCTTCCCATGAACCAGTGGTGACTTTGGACTGGGAGGAAAAACAGGATGCTTTCTTATAAGCCAGTGGTGACTATGGGCCAGAAGGAGAAACAGGAAGTGCCCTTTCCATGAACCAGCAGTCACTGTGGGTGGGGAGGAGAAACAGGAATCTTCCTTCACACGAGACAGCAGTAACTGTGGGATAGGAGGAAAAACAGGATGCACCCTTCCCTTGAGGCAGCAGTAACTGTGGGACAGGAAGGATAACCTAATGGGCCCCTGCTATGAGCCAGCAGTTTCTGTGAGCAGGCAGGAGAAGCAGGGTGTACACTTCCTGTGAGTCAGCAGTGATGTTGGCCAGGAGGAGAAACAGGATACACTCTTCCCATGAGCCAGCAGTAACTGTGGGCCAGGAAGAGAAACAAGATGTGCCCTTCCCATGAGCCAGCAGTAACTGTGGGCCAGGAAAACAGGAAGCACTCTTCCCATAAGCCAGATTTCTCACAGGTTGGGAGATGAGAAGAGCAGAACCCACCCTTACCCTTATAATCAACCTGCTGATTCAGAGGAACAGAGACTGAGTTGATAGCAACTAAGGTGCAAAAACAACTTAATGCTTGTATTGTTTGATTGACTTTGCAGGCCTAAAACTGGTACTCTGAGCATCCATTTAGAGGATAACAATTTGCAATATGACAACTCTGGGGGATCTTCTGCTTGTTTTTGAAATCCAATATTCTCACTTTTGTTTTGCTCTGTTTTATTTTGTCTTATTCAATGTTTTGTTTTGGTTGGCTTTATTCTGTTTTGTCTTATTTTATTATGCCTGAAGGTGTGGGCAGCAATTTTGAAGAAAATGAGAGACATTAGGGTAGCAATGGTTGATTCCCTGCTATCCTATTTTGAGGTCCTGTATCACTTTCACTGTTTTGTTTTGGCTTTATTCTGGCTTTTTGTTTGTTTGTTTTATTCTTTTTAAAATAAAAAATTCTCAAGTTTTCCATATCTTCATAAAACTATGTCCTAGAAGTAAAAACATTGCCATTTCTATTTTGGAAGTGTTGTTAAACATGCCTATACATGTAATTAGTGACAGTGCTGTGGAAAATAGCATTTCATCTTTTATTAATATTTCTATGTTGTAGAAAGGAAAGATTACTTGAAATATTCTGTAGCCTCTCGAATGTAGTGCCACACCTAGGCAAATTCCATCATCTATGCTATCTAAAAGTGAGACAGACTTACTATAATAATTTCTGATGGATTCTGTGAATCATATTCATCTAAACAGTGCCTACTAATGTAGGGAAAATATTAGGTGACAATATCTAATTGAAATCCTTAAAAATCAGAATTACTGTCTTTCAAGATCTGCAGAGTGGTTGGTGACTGTATACATCTTTATAATATATTATCAGGCTCCTAGGTTATTCCATCTCAGCTCTTCTCAATCTTCTCAGACCAAAAAATAATTTGTTGAAACATGTTCATGCTTATGTTGCCTTTAATCCAATTGAGTTTATCATTGCAACTAGTGAGAGATAGGCATCTAATTTCATTTATCTGCATGTATATATTTCCCAACACAATTTATTGAGAAGTTTGTCCTTCTTTATCCATTGTGTATTATTGGTGAATTTTCAAAAATATGTTGGTTGTAAATGAATGGGGCTATTTCTGGAAAATCTATTCTGTTCCATTAGTCTATGTGTCTGTACTTATCTCATTCAGATTGCTATAGCTTCTTAGTGTATTTTGAAGTCGAGAAGTATAATGCCTCCTTTATTCTTCTTGCTCAAGATAGTTTTGTTTTGGGGGAAGGATTGCATGAATTTCTAGCTCATGTTTTCTAGCAATGATATTTTGAAAGGGATTACATTGACTCTTTAAATGGATTTGTTTAGTAAAATTTTTAACACTATTCTTCTAATCCATAAACATGGAGCATCTTTCCTATTTGTATTTTACTCATCAGTGTTTTGTAGTTATCATTGTAGCAGTTTTATCTTCTTTGTTAAATTTATTCCTGTATATTTTCTTATTTTGTAACTATTGCAAATTGGATTTTTTTCTTTATTTCTTTTTTCTAATAGCACTGGATTAGCAGATAGAAGCACTATTGACATTTTTATGTCAACATGTTCTGGGGGAGAATCTTTAGGGTTTTCTATATATAAGAACAAGTTGTATGAAAACAAGTATAGTTTACCTCAAGGAACATATATAGTCATTTAAAAATATAGAACAGAAATTGTAGTTCTGGGAAAGAGCACTGAATTTCAACTCAGCAAACTGAACTACCTCAATATTCAGTCGAATATCTTTGAGAAAATCATCTGAAATTTGAACATTAATTTTCTGTAATTTAACTGTAAAATTGAGGAAGTAAAACTGCATTAACTATTGTGATAACCTTCTACTTGAACTCTGTATCCCTAGGCTTAGTTTTATTCCACATTATCATACTTATTGTCAAGAATAGCATATAAATCTAACCATTGAATCCCTTCGAATGGTGGTTAAAACTTCCTCACTCATAGTTCTGTTCCCTCCAGGTTTATTTTCTACAACGCCTCCACATTTTGTGCTCCACCTGTACCAAATAATTGAAATGTTTAGAGTATATATGCTATTTTACTCTCTTTTAGATTTTCATATATACTCTTCCCTTTGTATGGATGACACGTCAACAAAATGCCTTACCTCAATATTGCTCATAAATTTCAATTGAACTGTCAAACTCCAGCTGAGATTGATGCTTTCTGATAAAAACTTTTCAGTCTACCACTGACCTTATTTCTTCTTTCTCTGATTACTGTTCTTTGTTTATATTTCTATTATTCTAAAATTATTATAATCTATACATTTCTTGTCTTTGATGATCTTTAAACCAGGGCTCATGACTACCTTATTGCCTGCATTCTTTCCACAAATGTTTATTGAACACTTAAGTTTTCCAGAAATTATTTTAGGCCTAGAAGAAAACAGTGAACACAACAGATAAGAATATCTGTATTTATGGAGCTTCTGTGTCCTGCTTATCTCTCTATCCCTAAAACCTAGCACAAATACTAGAATTTAGTTTGTAAGCAAGAAATATTTCTTGGGTTGGTATTAAGAACTCATAATTATGGCTACATTAGGACCTCCCATATTTTTCTCATATATTACACCATATGTATAATATAGTATTCTATTTGTACACAAGCTAATATTTAATTCTAATATTGAATCAGTGTTCCTTATTTGTCTGTTTCTATAACTTTGTCTCTATTAATGTTGCCTATCAAAATCTATTTTCTATCAGTTTATGAGAGTGCTATGTCTTTGTTGCCTTGTTTAGACTTAACACATGAAAGAGGTGCACTTTTATTCATTCAACAACAGATACTTATTAAACACCCAGTATTATGTCAGATAAGACAAATACATTATTATTTTATTGAAGCTTACATTCTATGGAAGAACACATAAACAAGTGAGTACATGAATGTTATAAGACACAATTACTGCTATGGAGGTAATCATCTGGTAGCTGTGATACAGAATGTTGGGACTGGGGAGTGAGCAACTTAAGCAAAGTGGCTAAGGAAGGATTCTATGAAGAAGTGATACATTGACTGAAACCTCAAAGATGAGAAAGTCCAACCATGTAAAACTGTGGGAAACCCGGAATAAGGATAGTAAGACATCATATGCAAATGGCTAGAGGCGACAAAGGGCTTAGCGAATTTGTTATGGCTAGAAAAACAGTGTAGTTGGAGTTTAGAGTGAGCAGAAGGTTAAAAATAAGAGAATTGTTAGGGGTTAAAATAATGTGGGAATTTGGGGCTGTATTCAGGCATTTGGAGTATATCTCGAGGGAAATGGGGAGTCATTCAGAGATTTTAAGGAGGAAAGGGACAATCAGATTGATGCTTTGAAAATCTACTCTGGAAGCTATGTAGGAAATGGAGTGTGTATAAGTGAGGATGTACTCACAGCAGTCCAGATCTACTGCAGTGGTCCAGAAGAGTAGTGACTTAAACCACTGACCACAGGGGAAATTCAGAGAACTGCAATATTTGGGAGATATTTTGAAAATCACACTAAATAGTCTTACAAATCTATTTACAGTAGAGTGGGAAGGGGAAAGAGGCAAAAATAATATGTAGGCTCTAGATTAGAAAAAGCCATGTACTGAAATGGTGGCATTGGTTGTGCAGCAGGAAAGTTGGATGAATGGGAAATGTGTCTGCATGATAATAATTGTGGGGGTAGTGGTGCTTTTCATAGTGGTAGTGGTATTGGATTTACCATAGTTGGAAGAAAGCTAAAAAGGAAAATCTAATAATTATGAATGACTTTCTTTGGCTTGTTGGAGGAAGTCCAACACATTAAATATAATTTTGCAAGTAATATTGATGCTTGATCTCAGAAAAAGTCGCTTGCCCATCTAATCCCCTTTTCCAATGTAACCCATATTGAACTGTCTCTAAATATACCATTAAGAATTAAGATATCAATAATTCGGAAGTTATGGTAATATTCAAGACAAAAATGGAGAAGGTAATTCCAAAATGATACCTAGTCATTTGTCAATAAATTATATTCTTTCTTAAATTTAGATAATATTCCTAGGTCAATCTGTATCATAGTAATCCATCAAACTCCAATATAAAAATCACCTGTTAGAGATTCTGTTAGAAATGAAGATCTTTGAATGGACAACTGATCAGAATATCTGGGCCCAAAAATATTTTTTTCTGCAAGCTAACATTTGAAAATCTTTGTTGTAGACAAGGCAATCTTAACCAATTTTGGTGTGCCCCCCTTTTTTAAGTCTGATGAAGCAAAAAGATTGCATTTCTTATTAGAAAACTGTGTGTACAAGCATAAAATGACATAAAATGTAAAAGATCACAAAGGAACCAAAAATATTGGAATACCATGGTCAAAATATTTTAAAAATGCATTATGCATATTAACTTAATTGGTTTTATTAACATATAAAATGATGAGTTATAATAGTGGGCCTAAAGCTACCATACTCTATGAGGATATATAACATTTTGAAATTATCTATTAGTTCTATTATTTTCAAAGTTACAGGCCCAACTAATCTACTGTTGTTTTTTTTCCTAGATTCACAATGGAAAGAAATTACAAATTTCAGTGCAAACTAAATGGAAAAAATGAAATAATGTTTTTCCTATTCATGTTCTCATGTACCAGATATCCTTGGGCTTGAGATTGTAATCATTAGTACAGATATTAGAGGGAGTAATGAAGAATTAAATCAAGATGTTAGTCAAAGGAGCAAAAGTCAGCTAGGAAGTCCAGGAATCTTAAAATTTGGTCTAATTAATTTATATAATTAAAAGAAAATTCAGAAAGTAGACAATTGACCCTCAGATGTTTGGATATTATAGATTCTTGGCCTATGGGTATATCTGGATAGGATTATTATTGTGGTGACTTCCCCTTTATACTTAACTTCTTCCAGATGGTAACTATGGAAAAGAGTTTAGATTTTTTTACTCTTTTGTGGCTTCCAAAGAAGAGCATTTTCCATGATGGAGAAAGAATCTAAAGTTAAGAACCAGCATGTGTAGTATAAAAATTAAGGTTAATCATCAACTTGATTGGTTTAGGAACAGCATAGAAGATTATTAGCAAAAGCACACTTCTTGGTGTGTCTTGATGGATTGTAGAGGCATGAGTTGGGGTATTCAGTATAGTCCCTGTCTCTTTCCATTTTGATGTTTCCCTGTTCTGCTTTCTGGTTGCCATGAACCAAGCATCTTTGCTCCACCACATCATTCCTCCATGCTGTTTTTGTCTTGGAACTAGTGGACGATGGACTGGATTATTGAAAGTTTGAGCCATATCAAAACTCTCTTCCCTTAATTTCTGAGTGTTGGACATTGTGTCTCCGTGATGGGAAAGCACACACGCATGCGCACGTGAACACACACACACTCATGTATGAATCAAAAACAGGTGTATATCAGCAAATAGAAGTTCAAGAAGCTGAGGTCTGTGGTAGATAAATGGGAGAGGCTAGAAATGGAACTGAAGTGACAAGATAATTAAGTCCACAAAGTGCCTTTTTGCCACATATTTGATTTTGGGTTTCATGAAGGAATGATTAGCAAGCCAAAGAGAATTTTATGCTGAAGTTAGACATGGTCAGATATATTTCTTATGGAAAAAAATCTATCAAAAAGAGATAGATTGGAATAATGTATACCACTTCTGAGGCTTTGGGAAGCAAGCAATTTATAAAAGCATGGTTCTCTGAAATAAAGTGATGATTGCCAGACAGAGAAGTAGGAACTATCATGAGAGATGTTAATGACTGGCTTGGTGTATGCCATGAAGAAGAAGACTTTGGAGGTGACTTTGAAGATTCTAACTTGGGAATTAAAGTGACTGGAAACACCTTTAACTGATGTAATAATCATGACAGGCACAGCAAGCTTTTGAGGGATGATTTTTAGTTCTGTTTTGGATCACCTGAATTTTTAGCAACTATTAAACATCACATGGATCTTGTATTTTAATCATCACTCATAATAATTCTTTAAAGTAGGTAAGTTATATGAGACATTTTTATTTTGACATTGATAGACTTCATGTAAATTATGGGATAGTTAAGTTTCAGACATACATAGGATTGGATATTAAATAGTCTCTTTACATTTGATGAAATGTCAACCAGTGATTGTCTTACAAAGAAATATAATTGTACCAGTAATTCTTCTACATTTAAAAATCCTTTATACAGTACCCAGTGCTGATTCCGTAATGACATGATGTGAAATCCAGCAATACTATCATTCTTTGTTCAAAGTGATTTTAGCTTGTTTTGTTTTAAGTTCAACACACATGAAGGCTGAGGCAATAATGAGTAGAAGTAGCCATGTCATATAACATTCATTTGAAGAAACTTATCTAAATGAGAATATATGAGTTATTTTTGAAGGTAGTAATAAAAATGACTAAGAATGGGATGACGATAAATTATCCACTTTAGTTGAAATAACATTGAGGGCAGAGACCATGTCTTTATGTTTGTGTTCTCCAGAGAGTCTACAAAAATGATTTATATGGATCTTGTAATAATGGTTAGTTTAAGTGAAGTGGCAAATCCATGCATTAATTAAAAAGAAAGCCTTTCATATGTTTATTTTTTTACCTTGAGGAATCCTGTAAACCTATATAGAATAAAAAACCAAACTTTCTGTGGATTTAGCCTGTCTGTGTGTGTATGTGTGTGGGGGAGGATTCATTTAAAGAGGCTAGTTTAGATATGCAATGGATTAAAAAAATTAAAATCCATTCATTCTTCTATGGACTTCAAATTGAAGACATTTCTTTGACTCCTCCTAACAAGTAGTGCTGACAAGGGAATCTTTAAATTGTCTATTCGTCTCTCTGTGAAACATGAGGGTTTTTGTATGTTTTGTTTGGCCTTCTAAATTTTGACAAGTCTCAGGTGTGTTTTAATAGAAATGCTGTGGTTAGAAGTCCATTATAATCGCATCTGGGAAGGAAAACTGATGTTAGGAAATTAGTGGTGAAAGAGAATTTTAAAAAAATACAAACAAAACCCTTTTGATGATATGAAACACAAGTTGGTTTGGAGCAAAGGGAGGGAGGGATAAGATAGTAGAAATCCTCATTAAAATTAAAAGCCATAGAAAAGTAGGGAATAGCACCAAAGGCAACACTTCATAAATCATTATCCATAGGAATAACTAAAAGAAAAAAGAATTAGTGTTGTCAGTTCATATTTTATGTAGAAAATCATTTGTTTCCTAGATGTATCAGACAAAAAACCTAACCATGGAAAGCTACAAATGAGGGTGGACCTTATTATGATGAATATATCATAAGGGTGCAGAATTAGGATATACAAAGCTCTCCAGAGTATTAGTAAGTCAAGTTTTATGCTGGGAAAATAAAAAATATAAGCATGTTCACTCTACTCATTCAAAAGTAGGACTGATATCAAATTTCTGTCTCATTTAGAAAATTTCAGTTCAATTAGACTTTGGATATGATATGTACTATGGGACATTTACCTATATTATTATCTAAGAAAATTATTGAAGACCCAGGATATCCAATAATTAATAAACATGTATTTATTGTCCACTTGTATATATCATACTGAGATATTATAGAGGATTCTAATTATATATATATATATGTGTGTGTGTGTGTATATATATATATATATAGATAGATAGATATTGAAGAAATGTTTACAAGTGTATTGAGCAATAATATAGAAAGATGCAATGGAAATGTTAGTGAGGGATCTTGTCAAGTCTTCAAATATGAATAAATACAATTATATCCTTAAGTGAGATATAAATAATGAGAAAAGTTAGTCAGGTAACGTTGCCAGCATTGTATAGATAGAGAGTATATTCAGGAACCTGAGAATGAGACAAAACATGGCATACCCTCAGCACCTAAAGAAACCCAGTGTAGTTGAACGTTATGAAACAATACAGAGTTTGGTTAAACATGAGAGAGTGGCGATCAGGGCAGGAGTCAGATTGTGAGGAACTTGGTAGATCATGGTATGGATTTTCACCTTTATTCTTAAAGAAAATAAACTGAAAAGCTTTAACAGCATAAAATTAATGGAAAGTGCATTAAAAGAGATGATACACTCTCATTTTAAGTTTGACTATTTTTAACGGAAACATGAAATTGTACACTAAAGAGATACACCACTTTATCATTATTAGTAGTCATCCGCTATTCAATAACACACCAGAACTTCTTACTCCTATCTAAGTTAGTACCTCTAAAGACAAATGAAAAGAAGTTCTGTCAAGAATGTAGACAAAATAGATGATATGCTTTTGGGTGACCCAAAATGGGAGATACTAATAGGTAGCTGATAATTTTTTGTTGGCCACTTTAATATCCATGGCTGGCTATTGGAATGTGCTTACCAGAACTTGATACAGAGTAATCCATTTGTGCTTCATGAAACTTTTGAAACCACTTAATGATTATCAAATCTCAAGTCCCTGAAGAAGTTCTGGTTGGGTTGGCTTTATAGCCTCATTTCAATAAATGGATGTTAGGAGACATTCTAATTAGTTATGTGTTAGCCAATTGAGAGAGATGTTGATCATTTTCCTCTTTCTAAAAAAATACAGAAGGGAAGGACTGATAGGAGGTAGGAAATATGTAACTCTGCAGCAAGATGGATTATAATGAGAACTTAGTAGCTTTTCCATGTTTTCAATAAATGGAGTGATGTGAGCTCTTTAGGTACAGTTATATATGATTTTAGTTTGCATAGGGAATCATTTACCTTAGCCAATCCTTAGTTGTCTCTTCTGAAGACAGAGAACTAACCATTAATGAGGTTCACTTGTGAACTAATCATTAATGAGGTTCACTTATTGAAGTCATGTTGTGCAGAGCAACCTGAGCTCCAAAGAGAGGGATCGAACATGAAAAGTCTTGACCATAATAGTTATCTTCTGCTTGTTTGTACCTCAATTCTTTGGAAGAAGAAAGAAGAAACATGTTTTGAAAAAATTCCTTTAATAGGGACTTGAGTGCAGCATTCACACCACCAATCCCAGTGCTAGACAACAAACCAATCACAAAGGATAGATTCAGGAGCTTCCCTAATTGCATGAGGCATTGGGTGATTATTTAAAGAAACCACAACAGCAGTGTTGTGTTGAATGACAGGACATTAGCAAATCAAGATCAGCCATAATGGGTGAATACATACCATAGAAATAGGCAAAACTATCAATCTTCTTTTGTGGAGTCATTGGTAAACACTTGCCAGTACACCACTGGCTAAGGGCTCTTCTCACATCCATTGAGGCCTACCTCACAAGAGTATTGACAAGATCCTTTCTCATCCTGCATTTGGGAGTGATCTCAGTGATCCCGTGGTCTTTTGTGTGTGTGGGGTAGATATGAAGGACTAAGCAAGTGTAAATCCGTACTTTTGAAAATGAGTGAGAAAGAGTTAAGTCATTTGCAGCAATGTCATCTAACATGCTGATTTCAGGTGCTAGCCATTTACTATAAATAAGAAATATGGGATCTTTTGTTAATGGAACACTTGACCAAACAAGCACTTTCCTGTCCATTGCCATAGGAGTGAGGGAAACAAAGCATGTCATTAACCTCAGTATACTGTGTAAGTGGTTCAGCTCCCTGGCAAGCACTAATGTAATTCATGTGAACCCATCATCCTATCCCTCTGGATTCTCTTGGCTTAATGAATGTGAAAACACTGTGTAAATAGTCAGTGATACTGAAGAGCACAATTTGCATAAGATGTATTTTTTCTTTTGACAAAAAAGGACTTCCTGGGTATTTTTTGAAGAATGCCTCAGACACCTGGATTTTACTGCTTTCATTTTTAGAGTGAACATTCATACTACTTGGCAGTTAACATTTTTGTCATTTATAACTCTTTTGGAACTTTTCTTGACTTTAAAACACATTTTCCTTGTAAAATCATGTACAAACAAATATTGGAAAATTTTATTGTGATCATTTTAAAAAGTAAGCATCTAAGTGGAAAATGAGACAAAAGATGTGAGCAAAGCTATTTACAGAAAAAAATGAAATATCAAAAAAGCTAGATTAAAAGATTTTTAGTATTTGTTCTATAAAGAAATGATACATATTTTGAGGAACTAGATATGTTTGTACTGATTTAAACATTGTATAATGTATATATGTATTTGAATATCATATAGTACCCCATAAATCATGCAGCTTTATATTTTTATAAGCTAATATAAATTTGAATTAAAAATAAATAGTTCATAAATATATAAAATGATTAACTCAATAATGAACATGTATAAATAAAAGCAATATAAGAGAATATAAGCTTAATAATCACTCATACACAATTGGTGGGTGGGAATATAAATTTGCCAGTAGGTTAATTGGATAATATTTGGCAAATGTAAAATTCATTTTGCTTTGCACTCACCATTCTTGGAATTTATCTTACAGAAATATCTGCATGTGAAATAAATAGGTAGATAGATAATATTCATTGTAACATTGTAATAGCACAGAATCTGATGTGTCAAAATTAGGGATCATCTAATTAGTTGCATTAGTTATGGAAAATACAGGTAGTGGTGAACTTCCTATCCACTAGAAAGTATGGGGTAGATTTGCACTAATATAAGAGTTTCATCATATAGCATTGGATTAAAAAATACTATCCAATGATGTCTTATTTTCACTTAAAAGTTATATATCATTCTTCACTATATTTCTGAAGTATTTGAATATTTGATAAGCAGATACTACTTTATGTTTTAAACTATATTGGAAAATGCTTTTGTCTTTATACTGTTCTTAAACTTTATGATTTTATACCACCAATATATTTGGAAGAAATTCTTGTCTTTTTCTAGCTGCTGTTTCTTTAAAATTCCAACCTGAAGATGAGCCATCCTTTATCCATTCATTCGTTCATCTAGTCTCATATTCATTGATTTGCCTACTTAACCACCAAATCAGGTTTTGCTTATTTAAATCATTTGTCAAATTATAGAAGCAGTGGTTACCCTTGTACATAAGTGACAATAACAAAAATGATATAGTTGAGAATGGTACAAAGTTAAAAAAAAATAAAAAACTACAGCTTGTACTCACTGTCCAGAGACAAAGGGAAACACTATAACCATTTTTGTTCTACTGATTGTTTTACTGCCATTAAATAATGTTATTATATTGTTAATGTTTATAGCAATATTATCAACTAATAATAATATGCCAATGCTCCCTACATTGTGTCTTCTGTATTATGTTCATTTCTCCTTGTTGGTCTATGGAAGGTTAATAAGAAATGCATATCAGAAAATTTAACCCTAGCATAGTTTGTAATTTGAGATATTTGATCAAAATTAGAAGGTATTTAACTGCAGCACACAAGCAGAGGCCATCCAACTTTTAAAAGAATGAGACAGGTTGAACACGGTGGTGCACACCTGTAATCCTAGCATTTGGGAGGCTGAGGCAGGAGAATTGCTGCAAGTTCAAGGCCAGCCTGTGCTACAAAGTGAGTTCAAGAACAGCCTGAAGTACATAGTTATACCATCTAAACAATGAGATAAACCAGAAAGGGAAAGGACCAATGAGGAAAATGTGGGCCCTTTTCTGTACCCAGCTCATTACTTGCAAGCTGAGAAGGCTAGGTATGGTCTGGTGTTTTGACTGTAAGTGAACTTCTCTACCAGAATTCCTGTGGTTCTGTTGACATCAAATTGGGGGAAAATTCACATGTTTTAAATCCTAAAGATTTAGGTTGGAATTGTAATTTAATTTCACATTTTGTAGCTGTGTTATCTCAAGGCAGCTAGTTTAACTTTTTGAATCTCAGCGTTTTTAGCTGTAAACAACAATAATATTTTATTCAATACTACTCTGTAGGAGTTAGATGGTGAGGAAGAGGTTAAGGAAGATGATGATGACAGCAACTAATACTTATCGACAGCTAACTATATGTCAGATTTGATTTTAAGGGCTTAATGTTTAGGAAGTGCCTCATGGAATGGTAGCTATATGTGAAAGTACTTCTGTTGTCTCATTCATAATGAAAAAAGAGGCAACACAACATCCAGGTATAGTAAGTTATTCAAAGCATACATATAGCAAATGACACTGCCATGAATCACACTGAAGCAATTTGACTACAGAGTATATAGTTATACTATAATGCAATTATATTGTAAGGCATCTACCATGGTAAATGACACACAGCAATACTAAGTATAAATGTTTGTTTCTTTCTTCTCCTTACCAGATTGACAGTTTTGTTTATTCAACCTGAAACAGCCTATCTGATATTATGCAAATGAATAGTTTTTTTTTCTTTTTTCAGAGAAGCAATCTCTTAAATGCTTTGCTTTACGCTGAACGGCTATGCAGATGTTCACATTATTATTTAAGGCTTTGACAATAGCTTGGCTCAGGGTGAGCCATTAGTACTTTCACAAGATTTGAGCTCATGCTCTTCATTTTTTCCTGCAGTCTTCAAACTCAAGCATATAGAAGACTTGACAACATTCCTAGCTATTCCCATAGTGTCTCAATAAAGGCAGAAATTGAGCCACAGAAATACATCGAAAAATAGAAAAGTCAAGTTCTAGTAACATCCCTGATACACATAAGACATGTATCTGGTGGGGCTCAGCGGGGGACTTCATTTGAAAGAAGTCAGAAAAGAAAGGATATAAACTTGTACAAGGGACTTCTTTTTCAGTTTTGTGAGCTTTTACCTCTTACATATACTTTTGATCAATGATGTTTTTCTTTACTGTTATTACCCTAAGCTGACCCATCCTTATGTCATCTGGAACTCTGAAATAGCTTCCAAACTGGTATCTACATCTAGACTATAGAAGATCTAAAAATGAGGCAAAGTGAGTCTGTAGGTAGGGTTACTGTCACTAGTTTCTGGGAGATCAAGAAAGTACAAAATCAGCTTTCTGTCTACTTTTTTGTGTATTTAAGCTCATTTTTTCCCACAGTACTTCAGCAATGTCATCATTGTCTTAAACGAACATAATGTCAACACAGTACATTTGAAAGACAGTGTCAGTTTTTGTGAATACTACTTTGCTAGCTCTTCTTTTGCTTTTAATTCATTCTCAGTACAATGCCAGAGTTATCTATTTCAAAACGATAAGTCAAATCCCATCACTCCCTTACTTAAAATCTTTGCTTCGCAATGCACTCAGATAAGAGAAGATCCAACTTCTTTATCAAGACCTATGACACTGGACCAGTTCTGGATGCTGCTATCTTTTCAACTTTTGCTCCTACTACTGTTCTGTTCTGGTTATGTTGATCTGTCTTTATTTTCCTAGTCTGATAATTCTAAGCCTTTGCACATTTTATTACGTCTAACTAGGTCAAAGATGATTCTTTTTCTCCTTTACCTATTTAAATCCAGTCCTTTTTTCAAATCTCAGATCAAGTGTCTCTTCTTCAAACAAGACTAATTCTAATCATCACATACTCTATTGGGTCTCTGAGCATCATATATATCTTTATCATGATAATTATATTTATAATTAAATATTGCAGTTGATTAGCTTCATGAGAGGAAGGATGATGTCTGTCTTCTTCACAGTACTGATGTGCCTGCTAAGTATACATATAGTTGATTTTCCATATTTATTGAATGAATAAAATTAAAAGACATCTGGTTGGTGACTCTTAGGTGTAGGTAAGAGTAATAAATTTTTATGATGTTCTGCTTTATTCCTATATTTGATTTTAAAGTCTGATAGTCAAATGTTTTTTTCTGACTTTATCAATGTCTAAACACTCAATGGTAGCCTTAATGAAATTTGAAATATATGAAATTGCAAATATTTGAAGTTAGTAATTTCTTAGAAAAAATAATTCTGAATGGACAGATGCTAAGCAGTAGTATGTGCCTAGAACTTAGGTTTTTTTAATTCAAGTTTAGTGAAAGACAAAGAGAATTGTTAGGAAATATAGATCAGTAAGCTCAGTAAAAATCCTGCCAAATTTCTATCTGTCAAGTGTGTCTTTAGGCTATGCCTAAGTAAAAGTAAACTTTTAATTGCAGATGAAGTATGAATTTTGGCCAGTTTTGTTACATAGATAGTGTAATTGGTGAGGCTCAACTTGACATATTATCTTAACGAATCTTTGATTGTTCCTATTGTGGTGTTTTGCAGACAATTATTGAAGCATCTCATAGAAATAAGAAGGGTAGCTGAGAGCTTATTTTAATTTTATTGATGGGATTATTGACTTGAATTAATACTTTAAAAGCATGAATGCACCTTTCCATTTTAACATCAGATGATGTTATGTTATTATAATTATATTGCATATATATGTACATATATTATATAATTATATTAATTGTATAATGTTAATATAATAATATTATATTATAATGTTATTATAATATCAACAAAATCCACAGTGATCAGATGCTTTTACTTATCTCTGTTTTTCTGAGAATAAAGAATTTAGTAACTTCAATGTAAGACTAGCTTATTCATATGGTTAAAAATGATCCTCTCCCCAAATATTCTCATGTGTTAATGAGGTAATATAAGGCTGATGATGGAAAGACTATGATGACTTGGTGCTATTTCCTGGTACGTAATACTTGTATATCCGAAAAGGGTGCCTAATAATAGAGGTTTAAATCTGAAAAACTCTGGGTTGAATGAAATCAGAAACTGATCAAGTTACCTATCACTTAAAATGACTTGTCATTAGGCACAGAATATAGAACTATGTTTTTCATATGTGAACATAGGGCTCAAAAGGAAAAAGAATTCCATAAATTAATATTCTAATGAATTTTTTTGAGACAGAGTCTTGCTATGTCTATTTAAGTTAGCTTTCAACTTACCATATAGCATAGATTGGCCTCAAACTAGTGATGATACTCTTGCTTCAGCCTCCAGAGTAATGGGATTACAGGCATTCTCCACCGTGACCAGCCACTATTATGATTTTTAAATGACTCACCTGAATAATTTGTTTATTTATTACTTTATTTTTTATTTTAAAGAGAAAAAAGAAACAAAAATCAAGATTCAAACCATCAAGAAAAAGTCAAAATAACAACAACAACAGACAATAATGATAGAGAAATTTAACAATGGTTGTTATATTACAAAGTTATTTTTAAAATACTTGATCTAGTTAAGAGATACATGCATGCAAAATTGATAAAACAATGTAATTTCACTTCGAGCAGTTTCTTTCCCTTTTACTGTATCTATTGTACCTTTTGGATCTTATTTACTCTTTTAATATCTTACAGTAGTGAGACAATATGGTGTTTATACATGCAAGTCTGATGTATTTCACTAAGGATTTTTTTTTGTAATTTAAAGACAATAAAACAAAAGAGGGAAGAACAAAGCAGATCAGAACAGAACATAAGCAACACAGCACTTTACAATAAGACAACCAGACATTAATAGAAGCTATCAAAATATATCTTTCTCTGCTATAGTTGAGCATAGTTTCAAATACAAGAATATCAAACATAACAAAATAGTATAAAACCATTCAAAAGAATGAAAGAATAACAGGGCATTATGAACTGAATAGCAGAGAATGATTAATGGCTACTATAATATCTCATTTTCAATAAAATTTTGTTTATATTATCACATATATTAAAATCCCAATAAGACACAACATAATAGAACTGATGCTAATAGAAGAATAGAAGCATGGTAGGACTTCTAAGCAAGATAATATTAAATCAGCAGTGGCTGCCATAATGTTTTGTTTTCTGCAAAACAGTTGTTCCTACCATTACACATAATAAAATCAAACAAAACAATAAAATCATTCCAACTGATGAATGAAAACATTGAAAGTCTTCAAAGCAGTAAAAAGGGGAATCATGATTACCATACAATCTTATATATTCTTACCAACTCTGATACTAGAAGACTATATGGTACTTACACATATGAGTTTGGTTTATTTTGCTTATGAGTATGGTCTGAAGTTATGTCCATTTATTTATAAATATCTCAATGTGATCATTCTTTATAGCTGAGTAGTACTCCATTGTATAAAAATGCCACAACTTTTTTATCCATTCCTCAGTTGATGGGCACTTAGGTTGTTTCCAGGATCTGGCTATTACAAATTGTGCTGCTATAAACATGGGTGCACATATATCACTGTGGCATGATGTTTTCAGTTCTTCTGGGAATATGCCTAGACGTGGAATAGCTGGGTCAAATGGGACTTCCAAACCCAGAGTTTTCAGGAATCTCCAGACTGACCTCCACAGTGGTTGCACCAGTCTACACTTCCACCAACAGTGCACAAGAGTTCCTTTTTCCCCACAGCCTCTGAAGCATTTATTGTTGGTAGTTTTCTTTTTTATCTTGGCCATTCTTTCTGGAGTGAGATGAAATCTCAGTATGGTTTTAATTTGCATTTCTCTCATGACTAATGATGATGAACATTTCTTCATGTATTTATTTGCCATTCGTATTTCTTCATCTGAGAACTGTGTATTCATTTCGGATGCCCATTTTTGGATTGGATCTTTGAATTTCGAGGGTCTGAGTTTTTTTTAATTCTTCATAAGTTCTACACAGAAGTCCTTTGTCTGAGGGACAGTCCATTAAGATTTTTTCCCAATTTGTGGGGTTTTTTTTCACTCTGCTGGCAATCACTTTCAACATGCAGAAACTCTTTAATAAGTTATGGTCCCAGTTATTGGTTCTGGGAAGTATTTCCTGTGTGGTTTGATTCTTGTTCCTGAATTCTCTACCTACCCCTATATCTTCGAGATATTTACCTACTTTGTCTTCCAAAAGATTTAGTGTTTCTGTTTTAAGATTTAGAATCTTTGATCCATTTAGATTTTAGTTTAATACATGGTGATATAGCCATGGGTCTAATTATAGTCTTCGGCATAAGGATAGCCAATTTTTCCAGCACCATTTGTTAAAGAGACTGTTGTTCTTCCAGCGAATATGTTAGGCCCCTTTATCAAAGATAAAGTGGTTGAGTGAGTTTGTGGTTGTGGTTGTATCATCCAATCTATTTCATTGATCTGTAGGTCTGTTTTTATTCCAGTACCATGTTGATTTTATTACAGTAGCTTTATAGTATTATTTCATGTCAGGGATTATGATGCCTCCTGCCTTGCCTTTGCTGCTTAGAATTGCCTTTGCTATTCTAGGTCTCTTCTGGTTCCAGATTAATTTTAAGAGTGATTTCTCTAGATCTATGAGTTATGTTAGTGGTATTTTGATTGGGATTGCGTTGAAACTGTATAGTAATTTTGAGAGAATGGCCATTTTCACAATGTTTGTTCTTCCTATCCAAGAGCAAGGGATATCTTTCCATTTTCTGAGGTTCTCTTCATTTCCTTTTTCAGGGCATTATAATTTTCCCTGCATAGCTCTTTTACTTCTTTCCTGAGATTAATTGCTCATTATTTCTTTTTTTTTGGATGCTAGTGTAAAGGGTGTGGATTCTCTTATTTCTCTCTCAGTATTTTTGTTGTTAGTGTATGGAAAAGCTATTGATTTTTGAGTATTGACTTTGTATCCAGCTACATTGCTGAATTTATTTATTATATCTAGGAGTCTTTCAATAGAGTTTTGGGGGTCTTCTATGTAAAGTATCATGTCATCTGCAAATAATGATAATTTAACTTCCTCTTTTCCTATCTTTACTCATTTAATTTCTCTCTCTTGTCTAATTGCTCTGGCTAGTATTTCCAGTACTATGTTGAATAGGAGTGCTGACAGGAGACATCCTTGTCTTGTGCCTGATTTTCACGTAAAGGCTTTCAGTTTTTGGCCATTTAATATGATGCTGGCTATTGGTTTGTCATAGCTGGCCTTTATCATATAGTGGGAAAGACCCTCTATTCCAATTCTCTGTAATGTTCTTATCATGAATGAGTGTTGGACTTTATGAAAACCTTTTTCTGCATATATGGAGATGATCATGTGGTTCTTACTTATGGCTCTATTGATATGGTGGATTACATTTATTTATGTATGTTGAACCATCCCTGCATTTCTGGGATGAATCCCACTTGGTTGTGGTGTATAATCTTCTTGATGATTTGCTGCATCCTGTTTGCCAATATTTCATTGAGAATTTTGCACCTATGTTCTTTAGGGAGATTGGCCCTTTTTAGTTGGATCTTTCTCAGGTTTTGGTACTAGAGTAATATTTGCTTCCAGGAATGACTTAGGAAGAATTGCTTCCCTTTCAATTTCATTGAAGAGTTTGAGGAGTGTCAGAATTAAGGCTTCTTTGTATTTCTTGTAGAATTCCACAGTAATTCCATCTGGGCCAGGGCTCTTCTTTGTTGGCAAAGCCTTAATTGCATTTACAATTTCAATAATAGAAATTGGATCATTCAGCAGTTTTACATCTTCCTGATCCAGCATTGGTATTTCATATGTATCTAGGAATCTGTCTATTTCTTCTGTGTTATCGAACCTATGAGAGTATAGGTTTTCGAAATAGGTTTTGATCATCTTCTGTATTTCCACCGAGTCTGTGGTCACCTTTTTCATTCCTTATTGCATGAATTTTAGTTTTTTGTTTCCTTTTTAAAATAAGATTGGCTAGGAGCTTATCAATTTTATTTATTCTTTCAAAGAACCAACTCTTTGATTCATTAATTCTTGTATTGTTTTCTTAGTCTCTATTGCATTAATTTCTGCTCTGATCTTTATAATTTCCTCCCTTCTTTTGGCTTTGGGCTTGACTTGCTCTTCTTTTTCTAGATGTTTGAGTTGTAGCATCAGGTTGCTTACTTGTGCTTGTTCTGTCGTCCTGATGTGGGAACTCAGTGCAATAAATTTTCCTCTGAGGACTGCTTTCGTTGCATCCCACAAATTCTGATAAGTTGTGTTTGTATTTTCGTTTGCTTGTAGATATTGTTCAATTTCTTCTTTAATTTCCTCTATGACCCACTGATTGCTCAAGAGTGTATTACTCAGTTTCTATGTATTTGTGAGGTTTTTGCAGTTGCTTGTATTGTTAATTTCTAGTTTCATGGCACTATGATCCGATGACATGCATGGTGTAATTTCAATTCTTTTGCATTTACTTAAATATGGTCTTTGGGCTAGTATATGGCCTATTTTAGAGAATGTCCCATGGACTGCTGAGAAGAATGTATATTCTGATGTTGTTGGATGGAACACTCTGTATACATCTATCAAGTCCATTTGTTCACAGGTGTGATTTAGTTCTATTATATCTTTGCTGATTTTCTGTCTAGTTGGTCTGTCCCTTTTTGTCAATGGCATGTTAAAGTCCCCTGTTATAATTTTGTTGTTGCTTGTTTGATTTTTTTCTGTTAATATTTGCTTTGTATAGCTGGGTGCTCTGGAATTTGGTGCATATATATTTAAATTGTTATGTCTTCCTCTTGAAGTTTTCCCGTAACTAGTATGTAGTGACCTTCTTTATCTCTTTGGATCATTCTTGGTTTGAAGTTCACATTGCCTGCAAACAGGATAGCTACTCCCGATTTTTTTGGGTTTCCTGTTGCATGAAGTATGGTTTTCTATCCTTTGACTTTCAGTCTGTGGGTTTCCTTTTGGGTTATATGGGTTTCTTGTAGACAGCATATGATTGGATGTTATTTCTTGATCCATTCTGCCAGTCTGTTTCTTTTGATTGGTGAGTTGAGGCCATTTACATTAATGGTTATAACTGTTATATACTGGTTTATTGTTGACATGTTATCTTTCTGCTGTTGTATCTTTCCCTTTCCATTGTGTTTAATTGTCTGCCTTGCTTGGTGGTTTTATCCTATGTGTATCTAGAATGTCTTTGAGTATTCTTTGTAGGGTTGGTTTGGTGTTCATGAAGTTTTCCAGCTGTTTGTAATAGAAGTATCTTATTTCTCCATCCATTTTGAAGGACAGTTTTGCAGGGTACGTCATTCTGGGTTGGAAGTGGTTTTCCTTTAGGATCTGAAATACTTCACTCCATGCTCTTGTTGACTTCATTGTTTTTGCTGAGAAGTCTGCTTTGATTCTGATAGGTTTTCCTTTATAGGTTATCTGTCTTTTCTAACAGCTTTTAGTATTTTGTGCTTATGGTGGATTTCTGGGATGGTGATTATTATGTGTCTGGGTGTATTTTTATTTTGGTTATGGCTATTTGGAGTTCTATATGCTTCACTAATCCAAATGTCAATTTCCATTCTCCTGTTTGGGAAGTTTTCAGCTATTACTTCTGTAATTATCCTCTTGATATTATTTGGGTTGTCCCTTTATTTTTCATTTATCCCTATTAATTTTATGTTATTTTCCTTTGCATCATCTTTAGCTTTTGAATTATTATTTCCTCATTCTTTGTTATTTTTAAAAGATCATTCCTTTCCTATTCACTAGCTGCAATCTTATCTTCGAGGTCTGAATTTCTATCTTCATTTTCATTGAGGCGGTTTTTACAGCTTTCAGTAGAATTTTTGATTTCCTGTATATCTCTTTGAATCTGCTTTATGTATTCTGTTTGTTTCTTATAGTGTTCATTCAAGGATTCTATCTGTTTGCTTTGTTCCTTTAATTTTTAGCTGTGTGTTCACTAGATGTGTTCACTATTCTTTTCACTACTTTTATCAGTTCTTCTTTTACCTGGGCAATTATTTCTGAGTTGAATTTCTCCATAGCTTCCCCTAGTTGCTTCTTTATTTCAGTTGATATCATTTCAGTCATTTCAGGTGTATGGCTTCTATTTTCTTCTATGTACATGGCTCTTAGGCTTTCTTGGGATGGGTTGGAGATTTGAGCCTGCCTTTTGTTCTTTCCTTTTGTCATTTTTCTATATTTCCTTGTTTTGAGTGGTGTTCCAAAGCTTCCTCTGGGTGTGTGGTGAATCACCTCCTGCACCCTCAGGTCCTGGAACAGTCTGGGCTCCCCCACAGGTTCTTGTCTCCCTAAATTGAAAGGCAGAAGATGCGCATGGTGAACCGAGGCCAGGAGAACATCCGGGGCTCAGTCCCATGTCCTACGCGGGTGGATATGGGACTCAGCTGCTGGGAGTGCTGGTGTTAAGCTCTCCTCAGGCCAGCCCAACCAGGCCGAGAGTCCCCCTGCAAGGTCTCCACCTCCTGAACTGAAAGAAGGCCACTGGGCCTGGTGCACTGAGGCCATGGAGCCTCCGGGGCTCAGCCCAGTGTCCCAGGTAGGTGGCAAGAAACTCAGTCGCCAGGATTATAGGTCTCCAACTCTCCCCGAGCCAGCCTGGGGACACTGGGACTCACCTACAGGCTCTTGGCTCGCTAAATTGAAAGGTAGAAGCTGGGTGTTGGAAACCTCCCTGTGGGAAACCTCTGTGAGAGACTTGTGCCTGACCTTGGTTTGATAATAGTAGCCATCATATCAGTTTAGTTTCTGTTTCTGCACAATGCAGTTTTCTGTTTCTGAGCTAAGCTTCTGTTTCTTCTTGTCTATTTCGCCAAGTTCCCAAAGCCATGTGCCTCCCTAAATTAGGCTAAGACCACCCACCATTGCCTAGTTACTTGCTGATGTCAAGAGGCTTAACTCCCTCATTCTCCATACCCTATAAAAAACCAACATTTCCTGCCAATAAATGAGACTTGATCAAAATCCTCTCTTGTCTCCATTTCTTGTGTCTCTTGTCCCTATCTCATCCCCACTCCCCCTCTAGGGTCTTCGTTGACTTTATCAGCGGGTTGGGACAGCTGGGCATGGTGAACTGGGGCCAGCGGAACCTTGGGGCACAGTCCTGTGTCCTAGAGGAGTGGAACTCAACCACTGGGAGTGCTGGTCTTAAGCTCTCCCCAGGCCAGCCCAACCGGGCTGAGAGTCGCCCTACATGGCCTCTGCCTCCTGAACTGAAAGAAAGCCCCTGGGTGTGGTGCACTTAGGCAGTGGAACTTCCAGGGCTCAGTCCAGTGTCCCTGGTAGTTAGCTCGAAACTCAATCGCCGGGAGCGCAGGTCTGTAGCTCTCCCCTAGCCAGCCTGGCAGCACTGTGCCTCACCTCGCACAGTATACCTCCTCTGCAGGCTCTTGACTACCTCAAGATTATGTTTTCTAGTTGTATCCATTTACCTATAAAAGCCTCAACTTTATCAATTTATGGCTGAGTAGTATTATATTCTATTGTATAAAGATATCATATCTTTTTTATCCATTCTTCAGTTGATGGGCATTTGGGTTGTTTCCAAGACTTGGCTATTGCAAATTATGAAACTGTAAACACTGTGGCATGATGTTTTCAATTTTTCTGTGAAAATACCCAGAAGGGGAATAGCTGCATCAAATGGAACCTGTAATTCTAGTTTTTTGAGGCATCTCCACACTGATCTCCACAGTGGTTGTACCAATCTACACTCCCACAAACAATAGAGATGGTTTTCTTTTTTCCCACAGCCCTGTCAGCATTTGTTATTAGTTGATCTCTTCATGATAGCCATTATATCTGGAGCGAGGTGAAATCTCAGTGTTGTTTTAAATAGGATTTCTCAAATGACCAATGATGTTGAACATTTTTCATGTATTTATTTTCCATTTGTATTTCTTCATCTAAGAAGTGTGTATTCATCTCAGATACCCATTTTTAGATTGGGTCTGTGACTTTTGGATCCTGGATGTTTTTATTCTTTGTTCTAGATAGGAGTGCTTTGTCTAAAGGACAGTTGGCTAAGGTTTTTTTCCCAATTAGTGGGTTTTCTTTTCACTCTGTTAGTGACTTCTTTTGACATGAAGAAACTTTTTCCTAAGACAGGATCCTAATTGTTGATTCTGTGAGGTGTTTCCCATACAGTTTTGTTTCTGTTCATTAACTCTCTGCCTATCCCTATGCCTTCCAGCAGATTTAGTGTTTCAGTTTTAATATTTAGATCTTTGATGCATTTTGACTATAGTGCGTGGTGCTAGATGTGGGTCTAGTTTTAGTTTTTGGCATATGGCAAACCAATTTTTCCAGCATGACTTATGAAAAAGGCTCTCTTTGTTCCAGGGAAAATGTTTGGTCCCATTGTCAAAGATAAGGTGGCTGAGTGTGTTTGTACTTGTGGTTGTATGTTTTAATCTATTTCAGTTATGGTTTTTTTGTTAGTACCATGCTGATTTTATCACGGTAGCTTTGTAGTAAAATATTGAGTCAGGGATTGTGATGCCTCCTGCCTTGTCTTTATGGCCCAGAATTGTCTTTGCTATTTTTGTTCTCTTCTGGTTCCACATGAATTTTAGGAATTATTTCTTTAGATCTGTGAGGTATCTTAATGGTATTTTGATTGGAATTGCATTAAATCTATATAGTAATTTTGGGAGAATGGCCATTTTCACAATGTTCATTGTTCATATCCATGAACAAAGGATGTCTTTCCATTTTCTGAAATCTTCTTATTCCTTTTTTCAGAGTCCTGTCATTTTCACTGTATACATCTTTTTTCCTTTGTTAGATTGGTTCCTAAGTATTTCATTTTTAAGGTGCTATTGTGAGGGTTATGGATTCCCTTATGTCTCTCTCAGTCAATTTGTTGTTTACAGGAATTCTATTGAGTTTTAAGGATTCATTTTGTATTCAGATACACTAAAGAATTTACTTATTAGATCTAGAAGTCTTTCAGTGAAGTTTTTGGAGTTTTCTCTGTAGAGTATCATGTCATCTGCAAATAATGATAGTTTAAAGTCTTCCTTTACTATCCAATTTTCTTTAATTTCTCTCTCTTGCCAAATTTCTTGGGCTAACATTTCCAGAACTGTGTTAAATAGGAGAGATGATAGTGGATAACTTTGTCTTGTTCTTTATTTTAGAATGAAAGCTTTCAGTTTTAATCTATTCAACAGGATGTTGGCTGTTGGTTTATCATATATATCTCTTATCTGATTTACTGTAGGCTTTTTATCATGAATGAGTGTTGGGCTTTATCAGAAGCTTATTCTGTGTCTATTAAGACAATCATGTGATTCTTATATTAGGCTCTGTCAATGTGATGTATTATGTTTATTGATTTCTATATGTTAAACCATCCCTGCATTCTTGAGATAAATGCCACATGTTCATGGTGTATAATCATCTTGATGATTCACTGCATTCTATTTGTCAGTATTTTGTTGAAGATTTTTTCATCTATGTTTATTAGAGAGATTGGTCCACAGTCTCTGGTTTTGATATCAGGGTAACACTTGCATCCAGAAATAAGTTAGGTATAATTGTTTCCCTTTCAATTTCTTTTTAAAAAATTTTTATTTAAAGAGAAAACCAAACAAAACAAAACAGAAAAAAGGGTAGCAACAGTACAGAATTCCAAGGAAAAAAACAAAAGAACAAAAAACACTAAGAAATCATTACTTGATAACTTACATACTGTCATCTTGGAAATAGTTGTTCAAGTTATAAAATTAAAGCATACAGAGTAGACATTAAAACAATGAGACTGCTAATAGTTCTGCTCCATGATCTAACAAAAACAGGAATATGGTCATTCATCTTACCCACTTAAATATACATGCAATTATATCCTTTAGAGCACTTTCTTTTCCTCTCTTTTTTACAGTAGCAATTACACATTTTGGGTTTTATTACTCCTACATTTGTTATTACATTTTATACTAGAGACACAATGTGATATTTATAAATATGATTCTTATTTATTTCACTAGTGAGGATAGTCTCAAGTTGTCTCCGTTTCCTTATGAAGGCCTCAAGATCATCCTTCTTCATATCTGAGTAATACTCCATTGTATAAAAATACAACATTTTTTTTTTGGTACCAGGGATCGAACTCACGACCTCTCGCCTGCCAGGGGCAGGCGCTTAAGCCACTGAGCTAAATCCCTGGGCATACAACATTTTTCATCCACTCTGCAATTGATCGGCATCTTGGTTGTTTCCAAGATTTAGCTATTACAAACTGTGCTGCTATGAACATGGGTGCACATATATCACTGTGATATGAACTGTTCAGTTTTTCTGGGAAAATACCCAGGAGGGGAATAGCTAGGTTGAATGGAGCTTCCAGTCCTAGTCTTCTGAGTATTCTCCATACTGATTTCCCTAATGGTTGCATAAGTCTACACTCCCACCAACAGTGGAGCAGTGTTCCTTTTTCCTCACAGCCTCGCCAACATTTGTTATCAGTTTATTTCTTGATGGCAGCTATTCTTTCAGGAGTGAGATGAAATCTCAATGTTGCTTTTATTTGCATTTCTCGAATGACCAGTGATGTTGAACATTTCTTCATGTATTTATTTGCCATTTGTATATCTTTATCTGAGAACTGTTTTCATCTCAGATTCCCATTTTTGGCGAGGGTCTTTGAATTTGGGGGGCTTGATGTTTTTCAATTCTTTATATGTTCTTGATATAACTCCTTTGTCTAAGGGGTTGCTGGCTAAACTTCTTTCCCATTCTGTAGATTTTCTTTTCACTCTGTTGGTTATTTTTTTTTTGAAATACAGAAATATTTCAATAATATGAGATCCCAGGTGTTGATTCTCTGAAGCATTTCCTGTGAGGTTTGAGTTTTCTTCATGAATTCTCTGCCTACCCCTATGTCTCCAAGACTTCTACCTACCATATCTTCCAGTAGATTTAGTGTTTCTGTTTTGATGTTTAGGTCTTTGATCCATTTAGACTTTAGTTTTGTGCATGGTGATAGGCATGGATCTAGTTTGTCTTCTGCATGTGGAGAGCCAATTTTTCCAACACCATTTATTAAAGAGGCTATCCTTCTTCCAGTGAACATGTTTATCCCCTTTGTCAAATATCAGGTGGCTGAGAGTCTTTGTACTTATTTTTGCATCTTCTAATCTGTTCCATTGATCCTCAGGTCTATTTCTTTGCCAGTACCATGTTGATTTTATTACTATGGCTTTGTAGGACAGTTTCAAGTCAGGAATTGAGATGCCTCCTGCCTTGCCTTGCTTGCACAGAACTGCCTTTGCCATTCTAGGTTTCTTTGGTTTCCAAATGAATTTTATGAGGTTTTCTCTAGATCTGTGAAGTATGTCAATGGTATTTTGATTGGGATTTCATTAAATCTGTATAACAGTTGTGGGAGTATGAACATTTTCACAATGTTGGTTCTTCCTGGAGGCAAGCATAACTCTCATACCAAAACTAGAAAAAGACCCAACCAAAAAGTATAACTATAGGCCAGTCTCACTAATGAACACTGTTGCACAGATTGTCAATAAAATACTGGCAAATAGAATGCAGCAAATCATCAAGATTATACATCATGACCAAGTGGGGTTCATTCCAGGAATGCAGGTATGGTTTAACATACACAATTCAATAAATGTGATACACTATATCAACAGAGCCAAAAACAAAAACCACATGGTCATCTCAATAGATGCAGAAAAAGCTTTCGATAAAGTCCCACCCATGTTCATGATAAAAACCCTTCAGAAACTCAGAATACACAGTGTCTATCTCAACCTTATAAAGGCCTTCTATTACAAACCAATAGCCAATATTATACTAAATGGACAAAAACTGAAAGCTTTCACTTTAAAATCAGGAACAAGACAAGGATGTCCACTATCACCACTCCTATTCAGTATAGTTCTGGAAAAACTAGCCAGGACAATCAGACAAGAGAGAGACATAAAAGGAATAAAGATAGGAAAGCAAGAATTTAAATTATCACTATTTGCAGATGACATGATACTCTATATATAGACCCAAAAAACTCCATTAAAAGACTTCTAGAGGTAATAAACAAATTTAGCAGTGTAGCTGGCTATAAAGTCAACACTGAAAAATCAATAGCATTCCTGTACACAAAAAGGAAGCTCACCTAGAGAGAAACAATGGAAATATTGCCCTTCATAATAACATTTAAAAAATGAAATACTTAGGAATCAACCTAAGAACATAGAAGACCTATATGCTGAAAATTATACTATGCTAAAAAAAAGGAGATTGAAGAGGATATTAGAAAATGGAAGGATATTCCTTGCTCCCTTTCAATTTCATTGAAGAGTTTGACGAGTTTTGGCATTAAGTCTTTTCTAAATTTATTGTAGATGTCAGCTGTATATTCATCAGACGTGCACTTTGCTTTTTGGTAAGTTTCTAATTACATTTTCAATTTCATTAACTGAAATTGAGTTACTCAAAAGTTTTATCACTTGTTGATCCAGTTTTGGTAACTCATACATTTTTAGGAATTTGTCCATTTCTTCAATAATATCAAGCCCACGAGAGTAAATTTTTTAAAACAGGTATTGATGATTTTCTATATTTCCACAGAATCTGTAGTGTTTTTACCATTTTTATTCCTTATTGCATGAATTTGAGTATTTCTCTCTTTTTTTGATAAGATTGGCTAGGAGTTTATCAAATTTATTCTTTCAAAGAACTAACTCTTTGACTCATCAATTCACCGTGTTGTTTTCTAAGTCTGAATTGTGTTGATTTCTGCTGTGCTCTATATAATTTCCTCCCTTCTTTGGGCTTTTGCATTGACTGGCTCTTATTTTTCTAAAACATTGAAGTGTAGCATCAGGTTGTGTATTTTTGCTCATTCTGTTGTTCCCATGTGAAAATTCACTGCAATAAATTTTCCTCTAAAGACTGCTTTCCCTGCATCCTCCATGTTCCGGTAAGTTGCATTTGCATTTCCATTTGCTTGTAGATATTGTTGAATTTCTTCTTTAATTTCCCACTAACACATTGTTGTTTAGTAAAGTATTACTTTATTTTCATGTCTTTATGCAGCTTTTGCAGTTTCTTTTGTCATTAATTTCCAATTTCATGTCACTATGTTCAAAGATTATGCACGGGATAATTTTGATTGTTTTGCATTTAGTTAGGAAACTTCTGTGGGTTACTATATAGTCTTTTTTAGAGAATGTGTCCCATGTGCAGCTGAGGAAAATGTTTATTCTGATGGTGTCATGTTGAATACTCATTACACGTCTGCTAAGTACATTTGTTCACAAATTTGATTCAATTCTGTTATTCTTTGCTGATTTTTTTGTGTAGTTGATCTGTCTTTTGGTGACAATAGTTTGTTAAGGTCTCCCATTATAATTGCATTATTGTATATTTGATTTTTCTTTTAATATTTGTCATATATAGCTGGATGCTCCTGCATTTGATGCATGTACATTTAAGATTGTTATCTCTTCCCCTGAGCAGTAGGTAGTGACCTTCTTTATCTCTTTTGATCATTCTTGGTTTGAAGTTCACGTTGTATGCATATACAATGGCTACCCCTGCTTTTTGGGGGGTTCCTGTTGCATGAAGTATTGTTTTTCATCCTTTGACTTTCATTCTATGAATTTCCTTTTGTGTTATATGTATTTCTTTTATATGGCATATGTTTAGAATTTTTTTCTTGATCCATTCTGCCAGAATTTTTCTGTTAATTGTTGAATTGAGGCCATTTACATTAATGGTTATAACTGATATGTATTGACTTATTTCTACCATATTATATTTTTTAATCTTGGTTCTTTACTTTTCCCTTCTGTTTAATTGTTTAGCCTGCTTGGTAGTTTCTTTCTGTTGGTGTTCTTTAAATGTGGTCATTTTTGTGTATATCTAGAATATGTTTCAGTAATGTTTGTAGGGCCAGTTTTGTGGTCAGGAAGTTTTTCAGCTGTTCTTTGTCATGTAAGTATTTTATTTCTCCACCAATTTTGATAATTTTGCAGGGTACATCAATCTTGGTTGGAAGTTGTTTTCTTTTAGGACTTGAAATACTTCATTGCATGCTCTTCCTGGCTTCACTTTTTGTGTCAAAAAGTGTGCTGTGATTCTTATTGGCTTTCCTATATAAGTTATCTGTTTCTTTAACGGCTTTTAATATTCTGTTCTTTTGCTGGGTTTCTGGGATGTTGATTATTACATGTCTGAGCGTAGATTTATTTTGGTCATGGGTCATTGGAGTTCTATATGCTTCTCTTATGTGTATGTCCATTTGTTTTCCCATGCTTGGGAAATTTTCTGCCATTATTTCTGTAAATAATCTTTTTATTTCTCTTGTTCTGAGTCATTTTTTCATTTACACCTATCAAACTTATATTGTTTATCTTTGCATCATCTTACAACTTTTGAATTGTTATTTCTTGGTTCCTTGTTATTTTTAAAAGATCTTTCTTTCCTGATCACTAGTTGCAGTCTTGTCTTCGGTGTCTTAGATTATATCTTCACATTTATTCAAGTGGTTTTGTCGCTTTTGATAGAATATTTTGTTTCCTGAATATCTGTTTGAGTCTGTTTCATGCCTTCTAGTTCTTTCCTATATTATTCATTCAAGGTATCCATCATTGTCTGATGCTCCTATTTTTTTTAAACTATGTCTTCTTTGGATATGCTCAACTTTCTTTCATTATGTTTATCATTTCTTGTTTTACCTGGGAGACTATTTTTGACCTGATTTCCTTTAGAGCTTCATGGAGTTGTTTCTTTACTTCATTTGCTATGATTCCAGAAATTTTAAGTTTGTGACTTTCACTTTCTTTTATGTCTATGTCTCCTGGATTTTGGTGGGGGGGGTTGACTGGACATTTGAGATTGCATTTTCTCCTTTGTTTGGTCATTTTCATGTTTTTCTCCAGAGTGGCAAAATGCACAATGCCAGTTGCTTCATGAATTGGCAGTGGTGGCCTGTTCAGGAGCATGTCTCCCTGGCTGGTTGGGGTCACTGGGTAGGCTTTTCTTAGGCCCTGTCCTGCACACTGAGGCTCTCTGGATTGTTGAAGTCACTGGACAGGCCTTGCCTGAGTCTCATGCTGTTCCCTGGCTGTGTGGGGACTCTGGGTGTGCCTTGCCCTGAACTCATAGGGCACACTGAGACTCTGCAGATGGTTAGTGTCACTGGGCAGGGGTTATGTACATTTAATCGACAAAGCCATTGATCTGTTGCATGATAAGAGGGAATCATCATGTGGCTTGAGGGTCTTCCAGGGTCCTTCCAACATAGGTTGCAGCCTCTAGAAATACTAAAGCAAGGCAATGTAGCCAGGTTAACTGGTTCTCATCACTGTCCTCAGGATCTGGGATTTAGCACCAGGAAAAAACCTTACCAGTTTTTAAATAATTTTATATATAATTTACTCAATGTATAGTCCAGTGATTTGAAGTCTACAATTCAATACTATAGTTTATTATATTTGGCATTATGCAACAGTCACCTCTAATTCCTTGACAAGCATCAATCTCTACAGATTTGCCTAATCTATACATCTCAATAAATGAAATCATTTGACGTGTGGATTTATTTTGGTGACTAGCCTATTTTATGTAGTATGTTTTCAACATTCATACATGTTGTAAAATGTATTATTATTTTATTTTAAATGCCACATAATATTCAATCATATAGACATACTACACTTTTATTGATTCATCAGTTGATGGTCATTTTGGTTGTTTACTGTGGGAAGATTATTATGAATAATGCTGCTATATAAACATTCCTGCATGTGTCTTTATGTGGATTTGTGTTTCCTTTTTTTGGTATACTTTGGAACAAAATTGCTGAGTTCAATGTGATTATATATTTAATGCTTTGAGGAAGTACCAAATTGTTTCCCAAAGCTCCTGCATCATGGTACTCACTATTGATCGTGAAGTTACCAATTTTTCCACATCCCCACCAACACTTGTTTTTAAGACTTTTAAATTATAGCTTTTCTTGTAAGTGTCAAGTAACATATTATTGTTTTTATTTGAATTTTCCTAATGGCTAATGAGCACCTTTTCATGTAGTAATTATCTATGTATATCCATTTTTACAAATGTCTATCGAATACTTTACTGATTTTTAAATTTATGCTTCTATTGTGGAACTGTAAGAGTTCTTTATAAATTTCTCCACAAAAGAAGCTCAGATTTTGCTAGCAATCATAATAAAACAGTTTCTTACTATTTAATGAATATTAAGCCTTTTAAATCATAAGTGTGCAGTATCTTTTCATTTATTTAGATATCGTAAAATTTCTTTCATCAATATTTGTAGTTTGAAGAATATTAATTTTCTACCTTCTGTGGCCAAATTTATTCAAAGTATTTTCTTCTGTGTCATATTTTAAATGAAATATTTCTAATGTCTTTTATCAGTTCAATCATTGCTATTGTATAGAAATTATAGTGAATTTTATATATTGTTTATCTTCTGACCTTACTGAACTACTTTATTAGTTCTGCTCTCTTTTAGTTGATTTCCTTAACATTTCTTATTGCAAAATAATGCAGTTGGTAAATAGACATATTTTTGTTTTTCCTCCAAGTCTGGATAGCTTTTATTAATTTTCTTGTCTAACTACCTGTCTAAAATCAGTCTAATTTTGAATAGCAATGGTGAAAATAGAATTGGGGAAGTAGCTCAGTGCTAGAGCACGTGCCTATCATGCTTGAGGCCATGAGTTCAGTCCCCACCACAGCAACAAAGCAAAAACAAAACAGTGGTAAGAACAAATACGTTTGTATCCTTGTTCCTAATCTTAAAGTATTCAGTAATTCTGTTAACTATGATATTACATCTGAGTTTTTTATAGATTCCTTTTATCTCATTTAATTTTAATTAAAATTTTTTATCATGAAAGGATAAATGATGCTGTGAATATTTTTCTGTAACAATTGATATGATTATATGTTTATTTCATTTAGATGATGTGCTACTTACAATGATTTCTGGATGTTAAATACAGTTTGTGTCCCTAGTAAAAAACATCTACCTGGTCACAATGTATTGTATTATCTAATTTACATGTTGCACAATTAAGTTGGCTAGGCTATTTTTTGAGAATTCTTTGAATATATATTCATGAAAGATACTTGGTTTTAGTTTCCTTGTAATACCTTTGCCTATTTTGGTATCAGAACTACTCCAGCCTCAGAATGAGCTGGGAGGCATTCCTTGTCTTACATTTTTGAAAAAGTTTATGAAGACTTAATATGAATTATTTTCTAAATGTGAAGATATCTGGCTTTTGACTTTTTTTGAGAAGTTTTAAATTGTTACTTTAATTGGTTACTTATAATTCTATTTTGATTTTTTCTTAAGCAGTGTCAGTAGTTTGTATCTTTCTGCAAACTTGGCCTATTCATCCAAGTTATATAATTTGTCAACACAAAATTCTATTTTCTAGTTTTGTGAGGAATGTTGTTGGTATTTTGATTGATATTGTGTTATATCCTTGTATCAGTTTTCGAAGTATGACCATCTTGACAATATTGATTTTCCCTTTTCAGGTATAAGGCATATCATTCCATTTTCTGATGTCTTCTTCAACTTGCTTTTTAAAAGTACTGTACTTTTCAATATATAGGTCTTTCAGTTTCGTGGTTAGGTAGATTTTTAAGTGTTTACTTTTTCTTGATGCTATTGTGAAGGGTATTATTTTCCTAATTTCTTTCTCACTGAATTTATTGTTCATATAGGAACACTTGAATTTTGTGTTGATTTTGTATCCTACATTACTGAACTTGGTTACTAATTCTTGGAGTCTTTGGGGAAATTTTTTGAGTCTTCTATTTAAAAGACCACATCATCTGCAAATGATAATAATTTGACTTCTTTTTCTGTATGTATACCTTTTATTTCTTTTTTTACCTGATTAACATTTTAAGTTCTATATCAAATAGGAGTGGTAATAGTGCATATCTTTATCTTATTTCTATTTTTAGGGGGCAAGTCTTAAAGTGTTTCCAAAATAATATGATAGCAATGGGTTTTTCATAAATGTCTTTTATTAGGTTAGATAATATTCTTCTATACCTATTTTCTACTGGTTTTTTTCATGAATGGATAGTGGATTTTGTCAAAGGATTTTCTGTGCTTGAGATGCTCATTTAGTTTTTGTACTTGCTTCAGTTTATATGCCATATTACATTTATTGATTTGCATATGTTGGATAATCATTGTGTCCCTGGGGTTAAGCCAACTTGATAATGATATATAACCTTTTTAATGATTTGTTGCATTCTGCTTGCCAGTATCTCACTGAGGGTTTTTGCATCTTTGTTCATTAGAAACGTTGGTGTCTAGTTCTCTTTTCTGGTGGATCCTTGTCTGGTTTGGGAATCAGGATAATGTTGGCTTCTAGGACTAGGTTTGGAAGTACTTCTTTGTTTTTTATTTCATTAAAGAGTTTGAAGAGTATTAGCATTTGGTCTTTCTTGGAATTCTTGTAGAATTTAGCAGTGAATCCACTAGGACTTTGGCTTTTCTTAGTAGGTTTTATTTATTTACTGCTTAATTTGATTGCTTCTTATTGCATTATTGAGGGGTTTTAAATCTTCTATGTTCAGTTTTGGTAATACATATATAGAAAGGAATCTGTTCATTTGTTTTGAATTCTTCAGTTTCTTGGAGTACAAGCTTGCAAAGTGGTTGCTAATAATGTTTTGGGTTTTTGTGATGTCCTTTGTGATTCTTGCCTTTTTCATTTCTAATTGCATTGAGTGGGTCTTTTCTCCTTTTTTTGGGTAAGATTAATTAATAGCTTGTCTTTTTTGTTTATTTCAAAGAACCAGCCCTTGGAATCATTGTATTGTTTTTTAAAACCTAATTTCATTAATTTCTGAACTTTGTATTGTTCTCACCTCTACTGATTTGGATTTGGATTGTTCTTGTTTTTCTAGGGTCTTCAAGGGCACCATTAGCTTAAATATTTGGGTTTACTATGTTTTTCTGATGTGGACATTCACAGCTATAAACTTCTCTGTAGAATGATTTTAGTGTGTCTCCATTCTAGTATGTTGTGCTAGTGTTATCATTTGATTATAGGAACTGTCTAATTTCTGACTTGATTTCTTTTGTGATAGAGTGAATATTTGAGAGGTTATTGTTTTAATTCTATAATTTGGGGTATTTTCTGTAATTTGGTTTGCCATTAATTGCTAGTTTCACTTACGATGATCTGATAACATGCACAGGATAATTTTGATAACTTGTATTTACTTCAGCATGCTTTATTGGGTAGAAATTGGTCATTTTGGAGAAGGTTTGATGTGCTGTGAGGAAAAATATGTATTCAGTGAGTGGAATTCTGTTGATGGGTGGTATTCTGTTATTCAGAGTTTTGGTTCAGTTCTGATATTTTTTGCTGGTTCTTTGTCTAGTTATTTTGTATATTTGTGACAATGTTTTGTTGAGAAATCTGTAATTATAATCAGTTTACTTATAAGTGATTTATTGATTACCTCTAATAGCTTTTAAGTTTGTTTCTTTCTGTTGGATTTTGAGGATTTGGACACTGAAGTATTGTGGAGAGCCTCTTTTATACTCATGGCTGTATGGCATTCCATATGCCTCAATTATGTGTAAGTTCAATTCTTTCCTCATATTTGGAAAGTTTTCTGAAATTTCTATAAACAGTTTTTATGCCATTTGTGCTGCCTTCTAACATTTCACTAATTTTTATTAATTTTACAGTAGCATTCTTTGCATCATCTAGCGCCTGTTGTATTCATTTTTAATGCTTCCTTGTGTTTTCAAGTTATGCTTAAGTAATTGGTCTCTGAGAGCAGTCATTTCTTCTGTATCTAACACTGCCCTCACACTGATTGTTTCTTCTGCCCATATTCTCAGAAGAATGTTTAATCTCCTGAATTTCTCTAGTACCTTTTCATGGACTGTAATTTTTTACTGAACTGACCATTCACATTTCCTACCATCTTATATAGCTTAGTTAGCTTTTAATTCGTGTCGTCTATAATCTTTCTGATTGTTTTTGCATAAGTTCATTATATATTTAATTAAATCATCTTTGAGCTCTGTGAGCACCTTATTGATTATTTATTCATTTATTTTTATTTGAGATAGTCGCACTAAATTGCCTAGTCTGGGCTCGAATTTGGGATCCTCCTGCTTCAGTAGCCCTGACTGCTAGAATTACAGGTATGAGGCACTGTGCCCACCTCATTTTCTTTATTTTCCCTGCCAACTTAATTCCTGACTGAGGTTGAGGATCCACAGAGCTGGGCTGGCAAGTCATTTCACTTCATTTTTGCCTGCTGTGCTAGGATTTCTGCATGGATCAGTCACTAGATCCTCTTTTAATCCTTCGCGCTGCTCTGGGTCTGTGAGTGTAACTGAAGGCTACAGTGACTGTGTTTCCTTGATGTCTGGTTTCTTTTTCTTTCCTTTTTTTGCATTAAAATTTTTATTGATATGTTTTAGATATACATAATGATAACATTCATCATGGGAAATTTGTACTTGTACATGATATATCTTGCTTTTTCCCCCATTCCCTTAACCTCCCTTCAAGGCCTCTCTACCTGCTCATTTACAAAAACTTTGTTTCCAGTTTTTCCTTTTATTCACTTTTCTTTCTTGTTCCTTCTTTCCTTTTCTCCTCACTGTCTCTTTTCCCCTTCTCGTTTGAAATTTTCTTCCCATTTCCTAATATGTATTATACATTTTAGTCCTTATTTACACTTTTGGTTCCTCCTTCCACTAACAGTAGAACAGTATTCAATAGTAGTATCATAGAGTTAACTATTGAAAGACATATAAAGCTTGAAGGTTACATTAGTAAGAAGAAAGGGGCTGGTGAGCTAAACAGTAAAATAAATGTAAAATTTGAAAAATGAATCAATAGAATTTGAGACGGATTTAAAAGTGAGATAAAGGATTTTGTGGAAGAGTAAAAGGAAATTAATAGTATTGGATAAAAGTAACAGAAAAAAAAACAGAATGTGAAATAAAGAAAAATATTAAATATCAGAAATCTTAGAATGTTAGAAATATTAGAAATAAAAATATTAAATAAAAGAAATAAAATTAAAGAAACATATTAAATAAAATAAAAACTAAAATATTAAATAAAAATAAAAATGAAAGAAAAAGGAAGAAAAATTCTAGCTCCTAAAAAGTAATAAAGAAAAAAATTAAGTAAAAATATTTAAGTGTAAAAAATATCTCTTTTTGAATCAGCGAGTTCCTCCACCCCCCCCCCCCAGCCTCCCACAGGATATGCAGTTTTGGAGTCCGGCAAGTCACAATTTTCTCCGTCTAGCCTTATGGCCTATAGGTTTGCGATGTACTTCCCCTACCTTATTCTAGAGGCCCCTCTATTTATATAACCCAAACTGTGACAGTCCTCCTTGCTGAAGTGTATCCTCGCTCATGTTGGTAGACAGGGAAAATAATCAGACCACTGGTGTCTGCTGGATATAAGAAACAGGCTAGGGATTTAAGCAGACTCCTGGATTTAATACTAGCACTTTAAGTTCTAGCCACCTCTGAGAGTCACTTGTACCTGGCCTAATTTCTCTGTACATAGGCTGAAGCCTGTATCCTTCTTGGTACGTGCATAAATTTCTCAGGAAGTCAGAATTTAGCTCCTACCCTCTATATACTGTGGTTATGTCTCAGTCACTGTCAGAGGGTGATACTAGAAACCCTAAAGTGGAGTTGTTGTGTAGTTATTCCATGGCTCAGTCTTAATCAATGAACCCCTTCCCAAAATAGTGCCTGATTAAGCACTCTATAGCAATATGATGCATACTGCATTATGTTAATTCTCCATCTCTAGCCTGCTATGAAAGAGTGACTTTCAAAGTAAAACCCCATGTTGTTTTTGTAGTTTAAATATTCCTGGGCTTTTCTTAGAGCAAGTACTGCTGGCCCAGGCCATTATTTTTCCCTGGAGCTATCTTGGTTGATGCATCTGCTGCCCATTGCTGATGGGAAATAAAACATTGTGGGGGCTCGGGATTGCTTGGTGACCATAGCTTGGGCTGTGGTGTGGAATTCACTGGGTGATGGCCAGGGATGAATACTGAGTAGAGATGAATAACATCCGTGGTGCCAAGGAGCTTATGCAGTTCATGGTCTGTGGATGCATGTGCCATTCCTCTTTCTTTGACTCTTAGCAAGTTCTCTAATTTCCCACTGAATGTCCATGTTACTGGGTAGCTCATTAAATGTGGCTCACCAAATAAACGTTATTAGGTTTTGTGGTGCTTGCATCTCCTTGTGGAGTTGGATTCCAGATTCTTCTTGTCTGGAACAAAGAATTGAATGAAATGATCAAAAAGCAGTGACAGATTTTATTTGAAAATGTAATAATCAAGAATGGAGGGGAAATGCCCTGCAGAGTGAGGTTGGGTTTAGTAAAAGAAGAAAAAGTGTTAGAAACAATGTGAGAATTATCAGTGTGACACAAAGTGACACATGCTATTGAGAAAATGGTATTGATAGACTTGTTCAATGTAGAGTTGCCACAAAACTTCAGTTTGTAAGGAAAATGCACAATTTGCAGAGCACAGCAAAGTAGAGTGCAGTAATATGAGATGAACCCAACAGTTACACTTAAATGATTATTTTGAATCTAAAACAATCACAGCACATAATAGTCTCTTTGCATTTTGTATTCTTGATACGGAAAATATTATTTGCTGTTCTAGACAGCATATTAATATTATGATTTTCTACCTATAAAATATAATTACCTCAATTTAAAACTAAACTCTTCAAAGCTATTAGGATAATTTAGATTGTACTGTTTTTAACAATTTCCAATTATTGACATTTGTAACACCAAAGTTTTATTTCTCACTTACATAACATGTTGACTAAAAGCTTTGTTCCATAACTCTTTATACTAGCTGTTGTGATTTGTTTAAATGCCCCCTCAAAGCCTCCTGTGATCATGGGAGGTGGGCCTTCCTAGGGCAGTTAAGTCCATCATTTGTGATTGATTTGTTGTCTTGCACTAGGATTCATTGTGTGAGTACTCCACCTGCTCAGGGGTGGGTAACCAGCATGCAATATAAGGGAGGGAAGGCGGTACTTTCTGCTTTTGCCCTTTTGCTCTGGTGGCTTCTGGTGTCTGTTGTAGCTACCACATTGTCCTTCAGCCCTGCCACCCTGCCTTGGAGCCAGCTGAGTATGGACTGAAACCTCCAAAAATTGTAAGCTAAATAACCCCTTCCTTCCTTCATTTTGGGTGTCATGTATTTTGTCTCAGCAATGAGAAAAAAAGTAACCAAGACACTAGAATTCAGGATGACATAGCAACCAGCATTTTTAACATTACCAGTCATGATAGCATAAAGTGTGTCACAGAATTCCTAACAATTACGTTTTTCTCAAATACTTTTTCTAAAAATGTGACCAATGACTTTTGCTTACAAGTAATTAGCCATAATAAATTTCATGGCCCCACCAATCACAGTGTGGCCAGGAAGTAAAATCATGCTTAAAGTCTAGGAGCTATAGCTATGGGGAGAACAGAATTAATGATCACCATGACTACACTGAGTGAAAAATGAAAATTTCCTTTTAACCATGAATGTTATCATCTCCCTTCTTTATAATGATATTATTAAATGTTCCAATTTTCTTTAAATTTCCCTATACACATATGTATGTACAAACATAGAATTTTTCATTATCAGGATCATATACCTTATAGATCTCCCTGTATCTGTGCATACCTCTCTATCTCAATATCTTTAATGGCTGTATAGTATTCCAAAATATAGATGTTTCCTCCCTTCCATGAAAATTTATCTAGTTTGTTCCCAGAATTTTACTGTCACAACCTGTTCCATATTGACCATACATTTACATGCATATATTTTTATGCATACATATTTGAATTTCTGTAATCTCCAAAAAAGAAATTCCTAAGCCCTTTAAATTTTGCTAAGTACTACCAAATTGCCTTTTTAAATGCTAAACTGCTTTATAGTATCCTAAACAGTATATGGAAGTATACAAGAATATTGACACTTTTTATTCGTGGAGGAAAATGTTGGATAATGAAGAACTTAGCACATCAAAATGAGCACTGATTGATATTTTTTTCTAAATACCTTAGAAGACCTTGTATCCTCTACTTTTAGGTTTGCTGATTGGAACAACCCTGAAAAAACCCTATTTGATGTCTTTTTTTTGTACCAGGGATCGAACTCACGACCTCACACTTGCCAGGCAGGCACTTAAATCCCCAGCCCCAAGATTATTTCATGTCAAACATAAATTTTTTTGTTGCATTTTAACAGCTGGAGTGCAATGATCTGGCTACATCCAGCTGAAAGTGAAGCTGTAATATTAAATTTTTATTTTTGAGCACTGTGTGTATACAGAACCCAAACAGAATACTGTAGTTACTACAGGAAAAAAAAGAAAAAGAGAAAGAAATTGTATAGTCGATTATACCAAATTCTTTCCTATAGGGTTGCTACTCTTTTTACTCTCTCTGCCCTACTACTTCATTTTCATTAAAACATGTTTTCAGTATATAATGATTACATTTCTTGTGGTATATGTATATAATGCACTATCCCTTCTATCTCTTAGCAGTTCCCCTCTTGGTAGTCTTCTTAGCTCATTTTGTCCTGTCTCTATATCAACATTTTGTCTTAATTTTTGTTTAGTGTGAACACTTCCTCTCCCCGCATATAACCAGATATGAAACCTCAGCCTAGGTGCTCATCAACAGAGAAATGTGAAAATACACATGGCGCAGTACTATTGAGCCATAAATAACAATATCTGTTCCTGTTTCCTCTGTATATTTTTCCCTCTCAATCTGTGTCATAGTTATCTTTGTCTTTTGTTATTTTCCTGTTTTCCTACTTGTGTATCATTGCTTCTTCTGGTTTTAGCTTCACATCTTGTTTTATCTCTCTCTATATATATATTAGAGTTCTCAACAAAATATGCTGTCTTTTCATGCAGTTGTTTTATATTATAGGGAGTAGTTAAGGACAACCTAGTTAAATACTTTTTTAAAAGATTTTTCAATGGGTTGAAAGTATGATTGTATAACTATTGAGATCTTTTTCAAATATCAGTCTAATTAAGAAACAGCTTTTCTGGCTGGGGATTTAGCTCAGTGGCTTAAGTGCCTCCCTGGCAAGTGTGAGGTCATAAGTTCAATCCCTGGTATCAAAAAAACCCCAAAAAAGAAACAACTTTTTCTCGTTTATAAGTAGGACATTAATAAAACCTCAATGATGTAGTTGTATCTTTACCTTTTTCTCCCCTTAAAATATATTTTTATTAGTGCATATTAATTTAACAAAATACTGTATTTCAGTGTTATGCTGGATTTTCAAATGTGCAGATAACATATTTTGATCTTGTCAAACCTCCCTATTACTTTCCCTTGTACTTGAATTCTTATTCCCTATGTCTTGTTGAATAATATTCTTCTTTCCACTTTCATGTCATCTTTGTTTTTTTTTTTTTTTGATTCACATTTTAGAGAAAACATGACATACTTGTTTTTCTGAGTCTGGCTTATTTCAATTAATATGATAATTTGCCAACCATCTGTTTTTCTGTTAATGATGCAATTTCATTTTTCTTTATGTCTGAATAATTCTGCACTTTGTGTATCTGTTCCTCTACCCATTCATCTGTTGATAAGTACCTAGGTTGATTACATATCTTCACTTGCCAGTGTACAGCATAGCTCTTGAAACTCCCAGAGTGAGGATGGTGGAGGATGAAAAAATGAAGATTAAAGGTCAGAATGTAGATTTCAGGTGGAACCGTCCCTCCTGATGGGAGAAAGGCAACTGCCCAATGACTGCAGTGCATTTATTTATACAATCAGCAAGAGGTGGATAACAGGTGAAATCCCTCTCCTAATGAGAGAAATCACCTGCCTAACAATTTTTTTGTCTGTGTCACCTTGGACACTCCATGGTCTAGGACAGACGTTGCTTTAACCCTACATGTGTGATCAGCCACTCCTCACATCAGCTATTGTGAGTTGTACTACAGCAAACATGGTTTTGCAAGTGTCTCTATAGTATGTTGACTCGAATTCCTTAGTATGTAGACTAAGGAATGACATAGCTGGATGTCTTACAATGGTACAAGATAAACATTCCCATTCCAATAGGAGGCTATAAAAGAATGAGACCAAATCGAGTCCAAATTCTAGTGGGGCAAACATTAAGTCCCATAATTCCATGTCCAGCATTGGGGGAAATATGTGGCAAGACGTGAACTTCAAACAATTTGGGTGGCTATCCCGCTATGTGTTTGTTGGTGGCTGTAGCTCTCAGGGCTTCTCTCTTGGGCCAGCTTTACTCATTCCTTGCAACTTTCCTTAGATAATCCACATCCCTGCCTTATCTAAGCTTTAGTAACCTCCATTACACCTTCAGCTTCACACAGCATCACACACTGCTGTCTCATGAGTACACTGCCTAGCCTCCCAGGCCTGCTTCTGTAATCTGTGTGGAAGCCTTCCCAACCCCAGAAGTCTTGCATTCTGCATGTACCTAAAACTAGCACCATTGGATAGTGCCAAATTCTTCCTCCAGCTGGATCTGCTAGGCTTCTCTCTCTCTTGGATGTTGGAGTTGAGTGCCTAGATGACTGAGCACTATGAACCAAATCATGAGGAACAACTTCCCTAGGCCAATACCATTCTGGAACATGGTGATCTGGGGCTCTTCTCTTAAACTAAATCTTTTACCTTTGCAACTCTAAGGCTGCAAGGGCTGGATTCCTGCTGGTTTCTGTGATGTCCTCAGGCTATTTTTCTATTGTTTTATTTCTTCTCAGCAGCCAAGTTCTCTTCTGATCTGCCTTTGAAGTCTACAGATTTACTGGAACTTCATTTCTGGCCAAACTCACAAGTTAAAATCATTGTACTGGGTTCTTTGCTCTTAATTTTCAACATACATATGCCTAAAAGCCTCCAATAGTAGCCATGTCATGACCTTAAAATTTGACTGCCTTGAAATTACATCCATCACATTAATTAGTCTGCAACACTTAATCTGAGACTCAGGCAAAGTCTCTGGACAAAAGCAAAATGCAGACAAATTTTTTGCAAAAATATAATACACTTGGTGTCGAGTCCAACAGCCAATTAAATCCTTCTTGCGAACAGAAACCTCCTGATCTGGTCTTTAACAGCAGCTTTTCTGTCAACATTCTGGTCTTCTGAGCTCTGATCAGGATCTCACATGAAGTTCAGTTTACAGGATTTTAGGGCTGCTTCTTCAAGTAAGGTTTCCAAACCTTTCCAAACTCTTCTCACATGCCAGTTCCAGAAACTCTTGAACCATGTGGCCAGGTAATGTCACAACAATGGTCTCACTTTTCTGGTACTAAAGTCTGTCTTGCTTTTCTAGTTGCTGAAGCAAGATAGCTGACAAAGTTAAAGGAGGAAAGATTATTTTCACACACATTTTGTAAACGTTTCACTCCATACTCAGTTGGGTCCAAAATGGGTAGAATGGCAGAGGGACATCACAGAGAAGAAAAAATTCCTGGGTGTGGCAGGCAGAAGTCAGAAAAACGGCAAGCGACTGACAGCAGCAGCCCAAGCAGCCTTCCCCTCTCTCCCTTCATATTCTATCCAGGTTTAAAACTTATTGATTGGTGTCACCTGCACCTGAAGTGGGGGCACACTTAATCCCAGCATAGCACACCCTATCTTTTTAATCAACATTCACACACAGCATACCGTACACATACACACACACACACACACACACACACACACACACACACAGCCTTAGTCCACATTTATATACTCTAATCCTGCCACCTTCAAAACTCTCCACTTATGACCACATGAGGCTTTGGGAGTCATCTAGATACAAACTATAACGCTGGGTCATATAGTAGTTCTATTTTTAGTTTTTCGATCAAGTTCCTCTCTGATTTCCATAGTAGCTGAAATAATTTACATTCCCACTATCAGTAGAGTGGTGAAATGGACAGCCTTCTCTCATTCTTGATTTTAGATGAATTGGTAACAGTTTTTCCATGTTGAAAACATAGCCAATATTCTATTTATCACATATAGCCTTTATTGTGTTGAGGTATGAACCTTATACACTTAATTACTTCAGGGCATTTATCATGAAAGGATGTTATATTTTGTCAATGGCTACATCTTTATTTTCTGATTGAAGATCAAATAGAACCTTATGACACCTCTGTGTAAACACCAGAATTCATTGTAGACAACTATAAAATATGATTGGAAAGAATTGTAAAGGTATCGTAATTTTCTCTGATGATAATAATGTAGCAAAAATGGTATTCTTTTGTCTGTAACTAGCAGACATTTTTAATTGAGTCTTTCAGTTATGTACAAATATATCTATACATCAAACTTGTTTAAGTTTCTATAGTCAAGAGTTTGCCATGTAAATATTTTGTAAAATTAGCATAAGCTCATATGCTGATATATGTGGTTCTTTAAGACAGGGAGAGAATAAAGTGGAGATGATAATTTATTAACTGTACTTGAAAGTTATTTGAGCATAACTTTATTATAATGATCTGTTAAAATTTTAGTTCGATTACATTTCTAAAAACTCTAAGTAAGATAGCCCTACTTACATCGAATTTGGTACTTCAAGGTAAGAAATAGTAATGTCTTCATTAGCCATAATTAGGCATCTTTATTTCTTCCATTTTCTCATGTGGCCTTTAGAAGATTTTTACATGGTAACCCCAGGGAATCAGTAAACACAAAGCTCTCAGGGGACTGTGAATTTCACAGGTACTAACCAGTGCATATTCATAATAATAGTGGGGGGAAGGACTCTTTTTGGAAAAAAGCAATTTTGAAACAATTGAACAGCAATATAATTGTCACCATAGTAGGTATTACACATGGTCCTATATACTTTCTTCACACAACAGTCAGTTGAAAATAAAATCACCAAAAACAAAAATTATAATGTAGTAAACCTAAATTTCAGTGTAAGATTTGTAGCCTATAATTAATTTAAGGTTCTTCTGACACTTTTAGTATTTCAACAGATGTGTGGAACCATATGTTGAGAGCTCAATGGTCACAGTCTTGAGACACTGCTTGATCAATAGTGATATTTCATACTGACTGGTGTTGCAAATGAACACTGCTAGGGAATTGACAATGTTGGCCTTTCTGTTTGTGAATTGGCGGTTTCCTTTAAATGGGAAATCTGAATTATCTATTGAACATGCTACAAAACACTATTCTTTATATTCCCTTACCACTTAACATATGTAAGTTATTCATTGTCATGCACTTGACTAAGCATTCTAGCATGCCTGAATCTGTGCAGTTGGATTATAGCTCCTTGAAGGAAAGGAACCACATTTTATAATGTTAGACATAGTTCATGACTCCTAGATCATCTAACTTCTAGAGCAAAAATAATTTAGTAATATTTAAGAGACTGGGTGTTTTAGTCACATAAACCTAAATTGAAATCCTTTTTTCTACAATTCACTGTCATGACCTTAACTAAGTCATAAGTACCAGTTTCTTGAAAAAACTGAATGAATGTAATACCTCATAAGATTTTTGAGAGGACATAAATGCCATATGGCCATTTACCACAGTGTCTGGAACACACAAAATGTTCAATTATTATCATAAAATGCAGTTCAGCATTTTTTAAATTAATTGACTCTAATGTGGAAATAGGTTTGGTAAACACATGAACTTAAGTCATATGGTCAATTTTTCTAGTCCACTACTGATTTTAACTGATGGGAAGTATGAAATAATTTTGTGATTAATTCAATTCCACTGATAATTTTTTAGTCAAAATCAAATATTAAGTATTTTATTTCACAAAGCATAGAAAAAGGTCAGTTATATAGAGAAAAAAATTTTCTGGGTCAATTGTTTTCTACACTTACTATCTCTAAATATCAGTTATAAAATAGTTCATAATTAGGGTAAAAATGATCACATAGTAAATACAGGTAAACAGAATTTTTAAAAGATCTTCTCAATTCATCTCTTTAAATTACTATTTAGAAAACACCTAAAACCTAAAATGATGTTCTATCTTGTTGAATTAAATTCCTTACAGTTTTAGACAAAATAATGACAGTGGTATAATCATGGTTAGAATAGGTTTGGGGCAAGCAACTACTAAACTACTGGCAAACTACTAAAGTCTAACCAACATGGTTGAATTAGTAAGTGAGTTATATAGTAGGAAGAACTGAGTCAGGAATGAACCAATACACTATTTTTTTTTTCATTTTAAAGAGAAAAAAAACACAGAAAAATCAAAAAGCAATCAAACAACAACAAAAGCCAGATGACAAAAAAATGGTGATACAAGAGTTTGAAAAAACATAATAGGAATTTAACAATGGTTGTTATATTGCATATCATTATCTTCAAAAGAGTTTGGCAGGTTACAAGATAGGGGCGTGCAAAATTGCTAAAAACATATGATTTCCTTTTCAGCAGTTTCTTTCCCTTTCACTGTATGTATTGTAACTTTTGGATCTTACTTTCAGTTTCTTACACTAGCGAGACAATACAGTGTTTACATGCGAGTCAGATTTTTTTCTTAACAACATCATTAAGATGGCCTAAGTTATGAATAGGAAGACATGATGAGAACTAACTAGAGACAAGATGAGAGAGGAGATTAGAGACACTTTTTCAGAGGCTATGTAATCTGCTGAGCTAGAAATTTGGGAGACAAAGTCTGTGGAAAACAGAGAATTGTGTGTGATACTTAATGGTATTTTGGTTTGGGGTTCTTCAAAAAAGACAGTAAGACAAACACTACAAGGGAGTGACAACCCGACTGTAAGGGAAGGTGTACAAATAAAGCATGTTAATGATCAGGTTGCCACTCAGTCCTCTGCAACACACCAAGGATTTAAGGAACCAGTACATTCATTAACCAGCCCTAAAACTGATTAAGAATTACTTATTACATGGTAACCTCGCACTTCTAGCCTACCTCTTATAGTAGTTAAGCTGTATTTCTAATAGAAAGCCCCCTTGGGAGGAAGATATGAAAGACTTCTGTAGATCACTTTTGGAGTGAACCAGAAAGTCATGCATAGGGCACAAACAGTATTCATGACAACAGGAGATAAGACACAGCTCAAATTGTAGAACATTTGCATAGATATTATTAGTTGAACATTCCTAATGGGACATCAGAGCATTTCAGAGTTTGGATTTTCAAATTAGGAATCTTTAATCAGTAGCTGCTGTGTTGTTAAAGACAAGAACTGTGTTTCAAACTTCATTACCCTTTTTCTTGACTTTTCAGCTGTGAAGGAAACTTAACAATGAAGCCGCCAGTTCTTTTGGTTCTTGTGGTCTGTTCTGTAGTCAGCACAAATTTGAAGATGGTGTCAAAGAGAAATTCTGGTAAGTTGCTGGCAACTTCTCATTATTTTGGTTAAATATATGCATCTTTTTTGAGCACTTAGAGGACATCTGTGCCTTCGGCTCGGAATATCTTTAAACAGAAGTATTTGCACTACAGTTGTATTGGGAAATAGCCAAAGAAAAATTGAGATTTTAGCCTACCACTGAGAAAGTGAAAAAATGTTAAAGACCTGGTGGAATTTTGCTAAAATTCAATGCTCTCTGTGGACAATGAAATGTCAAAGTCTTACTTAGAGGTGTTAATGTTTGCTAGTGAATAACACATGGCAACAAACATTTATAAATGAGAGAATAGGAAGCTTTTAAAGGTACATTTACTCCTAGTTGAACATGTGAGATTACAGTTTAAATGAATATTTTTGATAAATACCATTGACTTTTAGTTCTTCATATTTGTGCCAAATCCGTAACAGGAAAAGTCTTAAAAGCTTCACGTTCAAAATATCAGCTAATTTCATAAAGAGAAATTTCTTGAGAAGAAATATCTATTCCTATAACATGGTAGTTTGGCAGGATGCAATGGTTATATTAAGAAATTAGTTGTAGATTGTAGATATCCCAATAAAAGGTTAATAACTGTTTAGTAACACGTGGATATGTCTTTCAGTTTTGATAATATATTCTAAGTGTAATTACAAACCATGCATATAACTTCGAGAATTTATTTTCTGTCTCTAATTATTCCAGCATGACATTGAAAAATGTATTATTATATGGAAACAAAAGACTGTCCTGGGACTTCTTACTAGATTCTAATGCAGTTATTTCTAGGAATTAAAATATATGTACTCTATTCTCTATAAAATATAAAATCCAGGCAAAAATATACATGATTATTTTTCAAAGCAATAAATACAGTGATGCCTTGGTTTATGAACTTATTTTGCTTTATGATTTTGGGGGAAGATGGCTGCCTTTGTGTTTGTGTGGAGTAGACAGCTATGGTCAGGTTTGTCACCCAATGTGGAGTTTGCAAATGGAAGCAAATTTTTGCCCACTGTTTTTGTTTGCAAACCAAATTATTTGAAAACAGAACTGTTCATGAACCAAGGTACTACTATAATGAGTAGGGCTTAGAGTGTGATTAATGTTTGTTTTTTTTGAGATGCAAATACTTTTTAATTGAAATAGCTAACAAATACCATTATTCTTCAATTGATAGTATATTAATATAGCACAAAGGTTGGTCACATGACAGGAAATAGAAGAACAATGCTAACATTCAAAGGATTCTGAAATGGTGAAGTTGTGACAATATATTGACATTTTTCCTCTTACGGGCCTAATGTATTTGAATCACTTTAACATAATTGACTCTCACTCATCTGTATTTGTGTGTAAGATTTTACCTATCATCTCTATAATTTAACATATCACTCATGGCGGCTTGTCCTACCCTTGCTTTTCAAGTCATATTTTCAATTTGAATCTTATTTAAGGTTGATTGTTATTGAAATAAAAACACTTACTAGCAAAAATAACTTATTTGGATAACTTATTTCTTCTCTTGGTTATGTCATAATGCCTATGACAGAATCTGAAAAGAAAAAATGAGTTAAGATATTAAAACGTCATCTATATTTTGGTAGCTTAATTCAAGTAAAATTCTAAGTAAAAGCAAAACAAACAAGAAAACCACAAAGAGCTACCTGTATTTTCTCCCTTATACTTTGGTTTGCTTATTATATATGAGGAGAGAAAGAGGCTATTCGCACACATAAAGAATGTTGTTATTGATAAACAGGTATTGTTCAGAGATTTTAAAAATGTTTTGACCCTTTAGTTTTATTCATTTTGTTTGAGGCCATTTGTGGTTTAATAGGGATCTTTGGTTTCTTAATGTGTCTGAATGTAGTTAGCTTGATTGAAGAACATAATGCAAAATGATTTTCCATTTATATTTGAAGTATTGGAATGGTTTATTTTTCCCATTCCCTATCTCTTTGTCTTCCCCTTCAGGACAATAGCAATTCTAATATCAGAACAGAATGTTTCTGACAAACCTGGGCAATAGAAATGATTTGAATGCACAGTTGATCTTTTCCTTTTAAGTCTTTCTGCTTCTGTTCATGGTGAATGTAGACTAGGCAGAAAGCACTAAAATGGTAGTCTTGGTTCATGCTTATCTATTTCTATGTTTATTAGTTCATAATGTAAGAAAATAGATGTGGGATCAGTAAAATACATCCTAGTTTGCCCATAATTGATGTAATTAGGGATTCTTTGGAGCAGTCTTACCTTCTGCTTAGCTGTTCTCATCTTAATCCTCCTCGCTAGCCATCAACTTTGGTTTATCAATGTGTTTAAATATTATTAAGCATGAAACAGAATTATTTACACTCTATGTGTAATAGTTCTATTCATGTTGCCTTTTCTTTTGAAAAATATTTTAAATATACTTAAGCAAATCTGTATTGACAAGTTGTATTTTGTGTTTGAAAATTCTTCTGTCCTTCACTAATTAAAGAGATTTGAGTTTGAATTCACATAGTTTCTTTTTGTGAAATCACCAGTGGAACACAAAGCTTCTATATTTTCCCTGCTTTCCATCTCTCAAATTGGGAAATGAAAAATGATTGTGTCCTTTATTCATTAGTATATATGACAAGTTAGAGCCAGATGTGAAGCTAGTAAAATGACTTTTGTGCAGTTCACTATAAACAGGGTTTCTTTCACTAAGATCCCAACAGATTCTGAAGCCAAAGGCCTCCCTTATGCACCAGAACATTAAGGGATGAAACATTCTCCTGACTTTTAAAACAAAAGAATTTAATAACAGATGCAGGTTCTTGTTTTTTTTCCTTACCCTGGGTGTGGATCCCAAGGTATCACATATGTTAGGCAAGCACTGTACCACTAGGCCGCATCTTTTAAAAAGTTCCTTTTAAAAAATCTACTATGGACACATATTGAAGTCAACCTCCTGGTTTTTGGTAGTGTACAGTTTTTATAAAAGAGAGCCCATGCTGTGTCTGTGTAATACCCATTGATGCTGGACAAATCTAACCATCAGTCCTACCTCAAGAAGTAGCTATGTCAGAAACTACCCAGGGCCTGGTTGCCTTGGAACAAGTGAAAATGAACAGCCTCTAGTTTTAAGGATTGTTAACAGGCCAAGTATGATTTTGTTGTCTTCTTTACAGAATACTTACACAGGTTATCAGTACTATTCTTTAAATTTTGGACTACGTGTATAAGGTCCATTTAAAAAAATCTATTATAGATACATTTACCTTAATAAATTCCTGACAGAGATGTGCATGCATAACTGTCCCATTGAGTGGTTTGTACCACCCAATAGGACTGTTCCATGTCATCCAATGAGACAGTCCCACATGTACGAGTGGTAATTTGGGAATGTTATAAAGGTGTCATCCTTTATGAAAAGAACATCTTGACAAGTTTTGATAATGTTAATGCCTGTTTCTTTTTAAAGTACAGGTCACATGTACCTAAATCTAATCTTTAATAGGATAACTGGGAGAAATTACTCTTCCCTCAAGGAGAGGTCATTCAAGATCTTCTATTTGACTTGTTTTTTAACCTGAAAAACTATGTCCTCAGAGTATTACAGACCTTATTATTCAGGGCATTAAGCTTTCTTCATAGATTTTCTTTGACATTTGTTGCTGCTGCATGCTGCTGTTGCTGCAGTTGTTGACATTTATTACTCACATAGTCTTTGCGTTTGAAAATCCATATCAGAGAAGACAGTTTTTTGGGTATTTTGAATTGTTAACACAAGTTAAATCATCTTGAAGTAAGTTCATTTGTAGGGTAACTATTGCAAACAACTTCTTAATGATCTGCTATTGGAACAACATTGCAAAGCTAACCAGATATTTTAATTAGCTAGAAAAATGTAGTTCCTCACTGGAAGGAGAATATGGAGACCTGGTAACACACAGTAATGTTATGGTTTGTGTCTGGATGTCCCCAAAAGCCTTATGCAGTCATGAGGGTGTTACATTTCAGAGGTAGCTGAATCTAGAGTTTTTGAATGATTCATTACAGGGCTTATTGGTGTGAGTGCTACATCCACCATAGAGTGGGTAGTCTATGTACAATATAACGGGCAGAAAGAGTCTTCTCTGCCTGTTCCTCTCTTTTTGCTCTTGTTGCTTTTACTATCTTCTGCTGCTATGAACTATTGACCCTCTGCTGCACCACCCTGTCTTGGAGCCAGCTGATTATGGACTGAAACTTGCACAAACTTTGAGCTAAATAAAACTTTCCTTTAATTTTGAGCATCAGTTGTTTTGTCTCAGCAATGAGAAAAAAGTAACCAAGACAAGTAGGTGCTTAGATATTTTACATTACCTATGTAGAACTAATCATTTCCATGTAATGAGAGAATGACTTTGAAGCTTTGGCTTCTTGGTTCGTAGAATTATGTAATTATCTGATTATTGATGAGTGACTTGCAGTATATTTTCCATAAAAATATACTAGTCTTAGGATTTCTAGTTTGACAGCTAAGGAAATCCATAAAGACAGAAATAGATGTTATGTGAGCCAGTAATTCTGGCACAAGCCAGAAATAGTCTTTTAAACCACTTACAAGTGTAAACAATATTACTTCCCCTGTGAAAAAGTTTGTTACGTGATTAAAATAAAGTGAAATAACCTGCTTTGAATTCTTCAAAAAAGGGACAATAAGATGTTTCTTTTAAAACACTGATTAGAAGTAATATTGCCCTAAGGATATTCATACTGTGTGTTTAGCTGTGGAGTACAAAATGACTACATTAGGAGTTAGAAGATCAACAAGGAGGGATTGAAATTTCATCTTCTAAATTGATTCTAATTAGCTAAAATCAAGGAGAAAAATTTTTTCCCATGAACTGTTATGTAATTGAAAGAGACAATCTGAGATTTGTTAGTTAGGTACTTTTATATCTTTAATTAGAATGATTTCTCTGGAGGAAACTGGATCTTTGAAGAAGGGAGTTGTGGTACCAGAAGAATTGACTGGATCACTGGAAGAGCTATAGGACACAATTGGTGTTACAAGACAGAACTTTAGAGAGAATAGGGAGTAGGAAGAAATGAGCCATATTAGAAAGAATTTGTGGCTCAAATTTAAATAAAAGCATTCACTGAAAAACTGAAGGGCAAATAATTTTAGGGCTCTTAATTGTTGTGTTTTATATAGCTAAAAGCAGGGCTTATTGAACTCCTCTGTATTTGAGATATTCCCTCTGTATTTGAGATATTCCACTAATCCTGGCAGTGGGAGATGATGGTAAATAAATAAAAACTCCATTCAAAGATACTAATATTATTGTGATAAATTATTGGCTAATTATGACAACCTAATGGGATACTACATATTAATACATCCAGTAAAATATGACTATACAGTAATGTTAATAAAAATGTAGTGATACTAAAAGTGTGCTTTTACACTAATAAAAATTAAAGAGAATTTGGAGTGAAGTTTTGCACTTATAATTATGTGGATTCTTTTTTTTTCTACAAAGTTACTAAATATATGATCGAAAGTAAGAGAACTAGTTACTTGGAAGGAAATACTCTTACTTGGAAGATTTTACATACAAAACAAGTAAAGTGTAACACAAAAGGACTTGATTCAGTATTAAACTTGCATAGCACAGGCTCTAAAACTAGAGGAGTCAGAGGACAGTATCAATATTGAAATTCTATAGAAGATGAGGAACTTGAAACAAACCTTCCTAACCAGGAAGAAGCAGAATGAACTGAAATGAGTTAGGAAGATAATCAAAATAAAGAGTATAGTGTAAATGCATAAGTAGAGATGGCATATGCTAAGTAAAGTAAATCAGACACAGAAGATTAAATATCTCATAGTTTCTTGTATATGATAAATCCAAAGTATAAATAATTTAAACAAAAAAATAAAAGATAAATGATAAGAAACAGAGAGGTGAACCTGTGAAGAGGATCTAAGGGTGCAGAAATGGGAGGATGGA
>PVJX010004094.1:55718-99106 GCA_004027295.1 Dolichotis patagonum | reverse complement strand
CAGGGGATGCCAATTATAGTATAATCTCAATTTATTGCTTATCTCTCAGGGAGGTTGTAAGCCTGGTCATTCTGGTTTTTGTTTTGTTTTGTTCTGTTTTTGTATGGAGAATCAAACTCAGGACCTTGCACTTTTCAGGCAGGTGCTTGTGATGCTGAGCTATATCCCCAGCCCACTCCATCTTATCTTGAAGCCTCACCTCCAGAATGTTCACTCCCAGCTGCCGGTGTAATGTGTTCTCATCTTCTACACTGACTCTCCCAAGGGCCCAGCCCTGTCTGACTGCCTGTGAGATCTCTGTCTAACTTAGCTGTCTAAAATATCATCATACCTCTTTTTCATTTCCCACCTAGTTTTACAGTGAGGCATCTTAATGTCCATGTCCAGGAGGCAGCAGGTAGACAAATCTGAGCCTTGGGGGATTGGGTGCTCCATATCTGCCTCACGATATCTGCTCTCTGGTTCTGCTGCCAGACCCTCTGCCTCCCCCCTGGGTGCTGCAGGAAGTGGAGCTTCGGTTGCTGGGAGAGGCTACCTGTCAGTGTCTCTATAGCCGACCTGGCCCCTTCAACCTCACTTTCCAGCTACTGCCAGAGATGCTGTGTGCTGGCTACCCAGAGGGACGCAGGGACACCTGCCAGGTGAGGAGAAGTCCCTTATCTACAAGCACCTGGCAAAGACAGATCCCTGCCTCCTAGGAAGCAGCTAATGAATAGGTAGCTCTCTGAGCCTCATTTGCAAAAAAGAGGGCAAGATTGCCAATGGAATTAGGACTGGGGGGTGTAGCTCACTGGTACAGCACATGCCTATCATGCATGTAGCCCTTGGCACAATCCCAAGTGTCACCAAAATAATAATAGTAATAACAATAATAATAATAAGACAAAATAAAAACAAGTAGCCACGCATGGTGGCACAATAGTCTGGGACACTGAGGCAGGAGGATGGAATAATTTTTTTTAACGGTAAGGGATGGAGCTCAGTGGAAAAGCTGTAGGTTCATTCCCTAAGATCACAAAAATAATGTGTTTTTTTAAAATGTTGCCAATGGATGAAATTGACACAAAATTTTGGATCAATAGAAACTGGGAGCCAGACATGGTGGTGCATGCCTGTAATCCCAGCACTCAGGAGCCTGAGGCAGGAGGCACATGCAGAGAACAGAGAGATTCTTTGGAAGGGATGAATCTGGAGGTTCTGGTCAAGCCTGAATCACATAGTGAGACTCTTTCTCAAACAAACAAAACAAACAAAAAACACCTTAAAAAGTAGAAGCTTGGGCTCAAGAAATGGGCATTGTTATTTCTGGCAACATACTGCAATAAACAACTCTAGCATAAATTGGCCTAATTAAAAGCCTAGAACTACCATTTATTAGTTTGGTGACTTTGGCCAAGCTGACTTAAACTTCCTGTGCTTTTTCATCTGGAAGATGGAGAAGATATTACATACCTTAGGAGGTGTTGTTATAGTTATTAACAGTACCTGGTCCTTAATAAGAGCTATCAATTATTATTATTCTTATCCCAAATCCCAAGTGTCTTAGTCACTTTCCCAGTGGCTGGGACAAAATACCTAACATCCTCAACTTAAAGGAGGAGGTTTATTTTGGTTCACTTTCAGTCCATAGTTGACTGGCTCCAAGGCAGAAACAGCATGGCACAGGGGTATGGCAGATGGCAAGATCCTCAACTCAAGGCAGCCAGGAAGCAGTGAGCCTAAGGAAGACAGATATATACCAGTCCAGGTCACAACCCCCAGTGACTGCCTCCTATGAGGCCTCACCTCCTAACACGACATTCAGCCATGAACTCATTATGAGTGAGTCCACTGATGAGTACAGCACCCCATGAGCCAGTCATCTTCCCCACACATGAAAATGGGGGGGGGATTTAAACCTAAACCATAACACCAGGCTGTAACATAGCATGTGTAACTAATAGGTGCTTAGTAAATAGTATTGGAAAAAATAAATTTATCCTTCAGAATAGGTAATTTTCTGCATAACCTACAAAAAGTCACAAATACTACATTTATAGCTGGGTGTGGTGGTGTACACCTGTAATCCCAGCCCTGGAGAAGCTGAGGCAGGGGGATTGCCATGAGTCTGAGACCATCCTGGGCTACACAGTGAGTTCAAAACCAACCTGCACTATAAAGTGAGACTACATCTAAAAAAATAAAATAAAATAAAATAAATTTTAAAACACCCAAGTACCACATTTTAACCATTCTTCCAGAAATCTTCCTCAAATGACACATATTTTTAAAGCTCCCATGTGTGTGTTGCAGTGGTAGAGATCAAAATGGTCTCAGCACTTGAGGCTGACCCAGGAGAATTGCTGTGAGTTTGAGGCCAGCCTGAACTACATACCAGAATCCTGTCTCAAAAAAAAAAATAAAAATGGGCTGGGGATTTAGCTCAGCGGCTTAAGCGCCTGCCTGGCAAGTGCAAGGTCGTGAGTTCGATCCCCAGTACCAAAAAATAAAAATAAAAATAAAAATAAAAATGTGTAACTTTTGCCGTGTGGCCAGTATAAGCCGGTGGACCCTCGGGCTGATCATCCTTGACACATTATCTATCATTAGGGTGACTCTGGAGGACCTCTCGTCTGCGAGGAAGGCGGCCGCTGGTTCCAGGCAGGAATCACAAGCTTTGGTTTTGGCTGTGGCCGGAGAAACCGCCCTGGGGTCTTCACTGCGGTGGCTCCCTATGAGACATGGATACGGGATCGGGTGATGGGCTCAGAGCCTGGGCCTGCCTTTCCCAGCCAGCCTCAGGAGCCCCATTCAGGCCCCCAGGAGCACAGAGAGGAGAACTGCACCATCGCCCTGCCAGGTGAGCGCACCACACCCAGACGGGAGCCGAGCTTGAGCTGGGGGAGAGGGGTTCCGCGGGTCCCTGACCTGGTCTCTCACCCCTCAGAGTGCGGGAAGGCTCTGCAGCCGGGGGCCTGGCCCTGGGCAGCCCAAGTGATGGTTCCAGGATTCAGACCCTGCCATGGGGCTCTGGTGTCTGAAAGCTGGCTCTTGGCACCTGCCAGCTGCTTTCTGCAGTGAGTGAGAACCCACTTCTCAGGCAGATTCTTGTCCCATTCTACCCACCCCTTGTCGACCTGAGACACATTCTGTCCCACCCAGCCCTCGGTGAAGCGCAACGGGGCACCTATCTGGACCCCAGGAAAAGGGGGTCCTAATCCAGTCCGCCAGGTGTGGGTAGGGAGATGGTACAAATTCGCTCCAGCAAGGGGCTGGGAGGCGGGCACAGCCGGCACATTTCGATCTGGGTGTGATGATGACCTGCCCACGTATAGTCTAGGCCAGGCGAGGTGTCCAGGGGCTGTGGGGACCCAATCCTTCCCCAGCCTCCCCATCCCGCAGCTCGGGCACCTCGGACAGCCAGCCCAGCAACCTCGACGCCTGGCGAGTGCTGCTGCCCTCGCAGCCGCGCGCGGAGAGGGTGGTGCGCCTAGTGCTGCACGAGAACGCTTCGCAGGACGACGCAGCTGACCTGGCGCTGCTCCGGCTGCGTGCTCCCGTGAACCTGAGCGCGGCCCTGCGGCCTGTGTGCCTGGCCCACCCTGAGCACTACTTCCTGCCCGGTAGCCGCTGCCGCTTGGCTCGCTGGGGTCGCGGAGGTGCGCGAGGTCCTGGTGCGGCGCGGAGTGGGGCGGGGAGCCACTGGGTCGCAGCGCGGACTCGCAGCTTTCCCTCCTAACCCCCCAGAACCAGCGCCTGGCCCCAGCACGCAGCTGGAAGCCCAGCTTTTGAGCAGCTGGTGGTGTCACTGCCTATATGACCGGCAGGGGGCGCCAGTGCCGCTAGCCGGAGACCCGCCGCTTGTGCTCTGCCCCGCCTACCAGGAGGAGGAGGAGGCGGGCCGCTGCTGGGTGAAAATGGGGGCTGGGGCGGGGCCTGAGGCGCTGGCAAGTGGGGGAGTACTGGCTACAGGACCAACGAGCAGGGCGGGGCCTGGCCCTGGAGGACTAAGGGAGCGGGCTAAGCAGCTTGAAGAATCCTAAAGTGGGGTCTGACTTCTTACGTATGTGGCCGGTGGGAAGTGATGTCTGCTTACAAAAAATCTGCAGCCCAAGAAAGGCCAGGCTCAGGCCTGTGACACACACACACATTCTCCTGCTGTAGAATAACTCCGGTTGGAGCCTGGTGTGCCGGGAAAAGGGGACCTGGTTCCTGGCTGGAATCAGAGGCTTCTCTGGTGGCTGTCTCCGTCCTCGAGTCTTCGCCCCACTGCAGACCCATGGCCCGTGGATCAGCCATGTGACTCGAGGAGCCTACCTGGAGGACCAGCTAGCCTGGGACTGGGGCCCCGAGGGCGAGATCACCGAACCACAGACTTGTCCCCCACACACAGAGCATGGTGGTGAGCAGGGGCTTTTAGGGTTTAGGAGTTCCTGGGGGCACTTGCACCCGTGGAGGGCTTCAGAGATCCCCTGTGGTGTTCCTACTGAGATAGCTATCTCCTGTCCCTAGCCTGTGGCCTGCGACCAGAGGCTGCTCCTACTGGGGTGCGATGGCCCTGGCTAGCAGAGGTACATGTGGCTGGTGACCGAGTCTGCACTGGGATCTTACTGGCCCCAGGCTGGGTCCTGGCAGCCACCCACTGTGTCCTCAGGTGGGTCTCACTCATCTCCTAGGCAAGAGGCTGGTGGGGAAAATTGGGAGGTGGTCGGAAGGACTCTTACAATAGAGGCATGTTCTCCTTTGGGGCTCCTACAGCACAAGAAAACTGCTGTGAGATGCTCTTCTTGGTTCAGTTTGGGTTTTTTTTTTTTAATGATTTTTTTTTTTTTAATCGGTACCAGGGATCGAACTCACGACTGCCTGCTTGCAAGGCAGGCGCTTATGCCGCTGAGCTAAATCCCCAGCCCCTAGTTTGGGGGTTTTTGTTTGAGGTGTTTAGAGACAGGAAGATTTGGAAGGAGGAATAATGAAGGAGTTAGTGGCATGACCCCTAGGGATCCATTCTACCCTTCCCCTGGGCAGGGACAGGTTTTCCTAGCAACAGAAGGTGACTCTGGTCCTTGTTCCTGCAGGCCAGGCTCTGCAACAGTGCCTTACATTGAAGTCTACTTGGGCAGGGCAGGAGCCAGCCCCATCCCACAGGGCCACCAGGTGTCTCGGTTGGTCATCAGCATCCGCCTGCCCCGGCACCTGGGACTTGGGCCTCCCCTGGCCCTCCTGGAGTTGAGCTCCCCAGTGGAGCCCTCCCCATCTGCCCTTCCCATCTGCCTCCACCCAGGGGGTGTCCCCCCAGGGGCCAGCTGCTGGGTACTTGGCTGGAAAGACCCTCAGAACCGAGGTGAGAGCCCTGAGCCCTGGGAATGAGGAGCAACTGGGTATCAGAGAACCCTAGACAACTCTCTTCTCTCTCTCTAGTCCCTGTAGCTGCGTCTGTCTCCATCTTGACACCACGACTCTGTCACTGCCTCTATCAGGGTATTCTGCCTCCAGGGACCCTCTGTGTCCTCTATGCAGAGGGCCAAGAGGACAGATGTGAGGTACAGGCACTTGGATGTGGGTTTCCTGGTCCAGGGAGGGGAGGAGCAATGCTGGGCAGCCGGACCCTGCAGAGGCCAGGGCTGAAAATCCTGGGGGTTGGGCTCCCAGTGGAAAGAAGCAGTACTTTTTGGGTGGGCCTTGGAGAGACCAGTGCGCAAACTGCCTCTGTAGGAGACAGCAATGTTTTGAGGAGGCAGGTGCAGGACACCAGAAGGAACAGTAACACGTATTTGCTATCACTGCAACTCTGCAGGTGACCTCAGCACCGCCCCTCTTGTGCCAGACTGAGGGAGGCTCCTGGGTCCTCATGGGCCTGGCTGTCCGAGGGAGCTGGGAACTGTTTGCAGCCATTGGCCCAGAAGAGGCCTGGATCTCTCAGACAGTGGGGGAGGCCCACTTCCTGCCCCCTAGTGGCTTACCCTACTGGTTTCCTGAAGGCAGTGACCTGTGCCCCCCAGACCTGGCAGGGGCCTCAGGCTCTCCTGGAGCTGCTGCTCTATTCCTGCTGTTACTGACTCCCCTGATCCAGGGCTGGTGAGCCTGCTTCCAAGAGCCACATCTTCTCTGCCACCACCAGCAGGACAGGAATGTGGCTAGACCAGCTGGCTGCAGGCTCGTGGAGCAGCCTACCCACCTGAACCTCCAATGATTGGGCCTCAGTGCTGGCTATCTGGGGCCCAGGAATCTTGAGGGTGGGAGGAGGAGCAAACAATAAAGGCATAAACACAGACATGTGACCTTGTGGCATCACTGGGGGCAGGCTAAAGGGCTGAGAGCTCTAAGCTAAGGGGGAAGCCCAAAAAGTAGGGCCCCTCCCTCTAGGGTCACTGTGAGTCAGGCCTTGGACTCTCAGGAAATGTGTCCTGGCTAATGTAGCAGCTCTGTTCTGTCATTCCTGCCCTAGGGCGGAGAGGTAAGGGGCCAGCTGGCTCTGTGTCACCTGCCCAGTGGACTAGGTGTCCTCACACCTGCTGCATACTTCAGCCCTAGCTCACACTCTGCTGCCCCTCCCACTAGAGCAGGAAGGACTTGGGGTGAGAGCTAGCCCCCAAACACATATCCCATGAATGCTTCCCCAAAGTTCACCCCCAGAGTCCCCAGTATGCATAAGGCCCCTGGCACCCTTTCAGTGGCTGCCACTTGTACATCTCACACACTACCTCCAGGATTGGAGTGCTCTCACTGTATAGCCCCCCCTCTCACTGCCTCCCCCACCACTGACCTGTGCTCCGCCCTGCATTAACACACCAAGGCATGGTGCTGTCTTCTTGTAACCACAAAGTGCCCTGTCTAGTGGGAAACACCAGTACCCTGGCTAGGGACTGGGAAAGGTCATAGAGAAGGTGAGGTTTGAGCACAGGAAAAGGGCAAATGGGGCCCTGAACAAGGGCAGAAGACAACCGCTGTGAGTGGCCATGGCTGAGGAGCTGCTTCTGGATTGAGCAGTCAGTGAGGAGGCAGCCAGGAGGGAAAGGAGATCACACTGGGACAAGAAGGGCAGAGGTTCTTGAAGGGCCAGCCTTATCCTTAGCTGCTAACTGTTTATACATAGAATATCCCCAGATCCTCCACAGGGAAGCACATCCATATGCAGGCAGTTACCTGTGTCGTCCCCACAGACACAGGGCCTGCCCACCCTCGACGCAAACCCACCCTCAACTCCCAGAGTCTTGTCCCCTCCTCCCATTTTAGACCATTCTTGAGCCAACCCCTTCCACTGGCACACTCTAGGATCCCCTGACCTCCAGTCTGGGCTTGAAGTACTGGCTCAGAGGTCCAGATTCCTGGTCTTTTGGAAAGAGAGAGGGGAGCGAGGGTCTGTTTTCCCTCAAGCTAAAACCCAACACATGTTCCAAGTGCCACAGATCCACACTTGCAGAGCATACATCAGACCCTGGCCAAGTGGAAAGGCCTTCTCTCCCTCCACCCAAGGCTATTCCCATCTCTGCCTTAACACTTCATAACCCCTTTAAAGCACATGCCTGTGATCCCAGCACTCTTGGACGCTAAGGCAGGAGGATGGCAAGTTAGCCCAGCCTGGACAACTCAGTGACTTAGTGATACCTGTCTCAAAATAAAAGTTTTAAAAAGGGCCAAGGATGTAGCTCAATGTGAATGAAAGCTGTGGGTTCAGTCCCTGATAACACAAAAATTGTCTCAGTTCTTGAGGCACTTCCTAGAGGGCCTCTCCAGCTTTTAGGCGCGTGCACCAGAGTCCTTCCTCTTGTCCATCATGATTCCTAGTTTGAAATAAATAGGCTTTCACTATTTAGTTGAGATTACCCTTGAACTCACTATGTAGCCCAGGCTATGTACCCTAGCCCAGACTCAAGTCAATCCTCTTGTCTCAACCTCCCAAGTGTTGGAATTGCAGGCATGCACTACCACACTAGTGGCTGTGATTTTGTGATTCAAATCTGTCATCCCTACTCAAGGAAGTCATGGGTGGACTCTACTCCATACCTCAGCCCTGCGATACAGCAGGCACTCAGTAAATACTGGGCACTGCCAGAAGTGCTCAGCACCTGTGGTGGAAGCTGAAGGCTTCACAGAAAGGCCTGGAATGGCACTGGCCTAGGCAGGTCCCAGTGTCCTGGGCTCAGCTACCTGGCATAAGGAGGGAGAGGGGGAGGGAAGAGCAGCGGGCCCCAAGACAACAAAGGCCAGGCCAGCCCCTGGCAGGCATAACTGGTCTGGGAGACCTGAAATACCTGGAGACAGTTGGCCGGCCCCCAGGTGTTTCCAGACTGCCTGGGGCTGCTGCTCTCAGGCTAGCCAGCCTCCGTTCCACTTCCCCCAGAACCTGAAAGGACTCCGGACTCAGGAGGCTAGGAAAGGCTGAAGAGCTGAGCCAGGAGGGTGGGGCAGAGGGAGGAGCCGACAGGTGAGTGCCCTTCTCTGAGCAGCCGCCACTCTTCTGGGAACACAGCTGGCCACACTGGTAGCTGCAGGAGCTCCTCGTCTCCCTCGGTGGCCGGTGGCCGCTCTTACCTCAGAAGCCAGCCTTGGACACCTGCTCTACCTTACTGGCAGCAATTCTGGGATTCCTTACCTCTGAGCAACACCTGGATCCTGCCTTCAAAACCAGGCCTAGGACCGATCCTTCCCTTTTGTGCCTGGTCTCCCCCAGTGGCTGTTGTCCTGGGCCATGGCCCACAGGCGGGGCCTGGGGCCTGGCCAGCTGCAAGCTGTGGCCATTTTACTCTTCCTTGGACTAATCCGGTTGGGAGTAGGTAAGTACCTATGAACAGGGTGGGAAATTTGGGGAAGGTTTACACACTAAATGGTGCAGACATAATCCTCCAAGGCACATCCTTATCGTGAGTATACGGACAGGAGGATTGCAAGTATGAGGACAACTGAGGAGACCCTATCTCAAAATAAAAAAGGGCTAGAGGTGTAGCTCAGCTTTCTCTGGGTTCATTCTCCAGTACCAGGAAAAAAAGATCTGGTCTCCCTAGCACTCAGCTTCCCTCTCTTTGGGCACTGCCCCTCCTCTGTGATGTGTGTGTGTGTTTTTGCGCACGCGTGCACATGGCACGCGCGTGTGTAAGCTTCCTACAACCTCCCAATGTGCAGTGCCTGGGGTCGCTTTGAGAGAAATAAGCTCAGAGTTTCTCCATTGGGACAACACACACACACGGGCTCTGAGTCACCATTGAGAGGCCACCTTCCTCACCTTTCCAAGTCCGCTCTCTACAACTCTAATATGCGGTTGATTTTGTCCATCTCCTGGGGCAGTAGTGAGGATTCTAGAAGGTAAAGGAAGTGAAAGCCCCTGCTGGAACACTCGCTAAATAGTAGCTATTGTCACAAATGTGAGGAATGGAGGAGGAATCTGGTGGAAGGTGACCTGGTGAAGGGCAGCAGGCCTCCACTCCCCACTGTGGCCTCATGGGGGCAGGGTGGGGGCGGTCCCAGAAACTGATTGTTCACATCATGGCAGCCCCACGCTGTGCATCTGCTTATCCACAACCACTGCTTTATCTTGTGGAGGGTGCTGCGGACCCCAGAATGTCCTGGGTGAATACCCAGGTTGGTGTAGTTGAAACAGTCATAGACACAAGAACAGTCGTGAGCCTGGGCAGTGTCAGAGAAAGTGGGGTCCTAGGCATCCAGCGGCCATGCCTGGCTAAGACAGCGGGGTCAGCACAGGCTCCAGAGGGCTATTCTCTAACATTCCCCACAGCCAAACTGAGTCAGCACCAGTGCTCCCGCCCAGAATGACCCAGGCTCTAATACCCCAGGTCAGAGACAAATAAGTATACAATATTTGACTGGAAGTACCCAAAAGGGTGGCTGCAGTAAGTGGATCCATGAGGGGTCTAGAATATGTCTTAAGGTCAGTGTGGAACCATGGAATGGTTTCTCGAGGGAATTGGATGGAAGGCAGGAAGGAGGCTGTCATGAGACTTAGGTAATGATTAGTGGACAGCAAGGGGCAGAGATGTCCATGCCCAGTGAGCTAGGAATGGGGGCAAAGAGCGGGCTGTGAACCCACTTCCCTGGCTTTAAATCCGGTCTCCTGGGATTTGGCAAAATGGCAGGACTAAGGACCCAGTTGGAGTGGGAGCCCTGAAGGACCTGACCCCTTTCCCTTCCTCCCCGGGCAGCCCTCTGTGGTGTAGTCGTCCAAGCTCGCATCACAGGTGGCAGCGATTCAACGCCTGGGCAGTGGCCCTGGCAGGTCAGCATCATCTACAATAGTGAACACGTGTGTGGTGGATCGCTCGTGTCTGAGGAGTGGGTGCTGTCGGCTGCACACTGTTTCCCCAGGTACAAGCGGGTGAGGAGCGGGGAGGGAGTCAAAATTCACAGATCAATCCCAAGTCAGAGGTTGAGAGTTAGTTTGTTTTGTTTGTACCAGGGATCGAACTCATGACTACAGCTTGCAAGGCAGGCACTTAGGCCACTAAGCTAAATCCCCAACCCTAGGGTTTGGTTTTAAGAGATCAGCAACATAAGTAGATAACACACATCTGCAATGCTAGAACTCAGAGATCTAGGCAGAAGGATCACAAATTCCAGCCTAGCTTTGGGCAATTTAGTAAGACCCTGGCTCAGGACAAAAATCAAAAATAAAAACACTCGGCTCGAGATGTAGCTCAGTGCAAAGGCCCTGGGTTCAATCCCAGTATCAAAAAAACAAACAAACAAACAAACAAAAAAACAAAGACAATTAAGTCCTAAAGGACTACTGAGAAGTAGTAAAGGTGAAGGGTTAGAGGGGACGTCACAGGATAAAACTATGCCTTGAGCCTAGCCAGGAATGGTGGTACACACCCATTTTCCCAGCACTGGGAGGCTGAGGCAGGATTACCAAGGCTAGCCTGAACTACATAGTGGGACCATTTCAAAAAACCAAAAAACAATAATAGAACCAGGTCTTAAAGGTAGGTACAGTCTGGGATCAGTATGCCATGAGGCAGCAGGGATCAGAGAACAGGACAGGTCTCCTGAGTCCCAGCCTTTACTCCTCTGCCTATAGTGAACACAACATACAAGATTATGAGGTGAGGCTGGGTGCCCACCAGCTGGACTCCTTCACCAATGACAACGAGATCCGCAACGTGGCTGAAATCATCGCCTACCCCACCTACCAAGCGGAGGGCTCTGAGGGGGACATTGCACTGGTCCACCTCCACAGCCCCGTCACTTTTTCCCGCTACATCAGGCCCATCTGCCTCCCTGCAGCCAATGCCTCCTTCCCCAATGGCCTCAAATGTACTGTCACTGGCTGGGGCCATGTGGCCCCTTCAGGTGAGAGGGCGCTGGAGGCTCAGTGCTATGGAGGGGAGCCTGACTGAGGGTAAGAGGCCGGTGGTAAGCATCTTTTGTCCCTACAGTGAGCCTCTCAGCCCCTAAGACTTTACAGCAACTTGAAGTGCCACTGATCAGTCGTGAGACGTGTAACTGCCTGTACAACATCGACTCCAATCCCGAAGAGCCCCACACCATCCAGCAGGACATGGTGTGTGCTGGCTACGTGACAGGTGGCAAGGATGCCTGCCAGGTAAATATAGGCGCTAGGACAGCTGAGCGCACAGTTTGGAGTGGAGGCTGGATGGGGCTGACCAGGGGCCTGAGTTGGGTTCTAGCTGTTGTATTGCTTTTCTCCTCAGGGTGACTCTGGGGGCCCACTCTCCTGCCCTGTGGAGGGTATCTGGTACCTGGCAGGCATTGTGAGCTGGGGTGATGCCTGCGGGGCCCCCAACAGGCCTGGTGTGTATACTCTGACTTCCAGTTACGCCTCCTGGATCCAACACCAAACAGCACAAGTCCAGACTTATGTAGTGCCCCAAATCCAGGAGTTCCAGCCTGACACCTACCTCTGCAGTAAGTCTCCGGTCCTCAACTCGGGCCCAGGTCAGGACGTGCTTCGGCCAATCCTACTGCTGCCACTGAGCCTGACACTGAGGCCTCTTCTGCTCTTGACATAAGCACTGAGCTGTGCACTCTGGAACTGACCCCACTTCCAGGACCAATATGTCACACCCAAGAACATACCTTTTGGGCTTGGGGCCCTGCTTGGCTGCACCTTCCTCCTAGGATTCTGTGGAGAGTCAGGGCACCATCCTGATCTCTGAGCCCATTCTTCCAGATTGGGCTCTTTCAAATGGTAACCCAGAGTCAAGAGTTTTACGGCTTGTGGTACTGGTCAGGACCACTGGCCACCTCTGCCACTGTCTGAAGCTTACTGGTTAGGCTCCTGTGGAGCTCCCAAGAGCCCTTAACTCTGAACATGGGCCCCAGCCCCCACCTGCTTCTACAAGACTGGGCAGCTGCCTGGCCAACTGCTGCTAAAGGGCTGGCTCCAAGCCACCTGCCCTGCCTGATGAGCCCATCACTTGGCCTTCCTGTCTTCTGGGCTTGCCTGCCTTAGAGATGGAAAAAGCCTTAATCTTGCCCTATTGGCCACCAAGCCCCTCTTGATTTCTGATTCCTAGACTCCGGAGGACTGAGCCCCCACCGGAACTCAGCTGGAGGCTTGAATCGGGGGTGGGGAATAAAAGATCAAGCAGTAAAATGTTTTGAACACAACTGGCTATGTGTGAAATGAAATGAAGAATGTGAAATCTTGGTCTCTCCCTCCCACCTCTGAAGTTCTACACCACCAGCAGAATTTACTTTATTAAAAAAAAAGACAAAAGTCTGTACATATTTACAGCTAGGAGCAAAGAGGCACAGGTCCAGCAACAGGGGCACAGGACGCTCACTTCTTGGAGAGCTTGACCTGCTTGTGCTTGGGGGGCGCCCACTTGAGGCAGACAGAGTCCACTGTGAGAAAAAGAGACATGAGTGGCAGACTGCACCTCTGGGCTAGGCTGCTCACACCTGGCAGCTCCTCTCCGGGCGCAGCCTAGGTGAGAAAGCCAGGTGAGAAAGGACAAAAGGGCAGCCTGAGTCTTGGGGAAGGGGTGGGGGCAGGGAAGTTCCAAGGATGAGTAGCCTGCCCTGGGCTTCATCCTGGGAGCTGGTCTGACTGGTCTGGGATCATGTGACAGCAATAAGGCTGCCTTGGCTCCTAGCAGCCTTTAACCACCCCCCTCCCCAACACACATGGTTCTCCCACTACACACGCACACACACCTGTGATGGGTGGCTTCTTATACTGGGCACTTTTGAGGTGTTCCTCTACAAGCTTGGGTGTGACACAGATTACGTGCTGGCCCTTCCAATACTTGACCATGTTGAGGGACTGTAGGGTACTGATGATGTCATTCTGGGTGATACTGGTCATCTGGCTGCAGAAAGAGATTAGATCCCTTACATTGCTTTCTTGTGATCCGCTTTGTTCTGGTTTGTTGTGTTTAATTTTACCCTTTTGATATAATTGAATGTATATTTGAGTGGGTAAGATGGATGACCATATTGCTGTTTTTTTGACAGATCGTGGAACAGAACTGTTAACAGACTCACTGTTTGAATGTCTATTTTACATGTTTTAACTTTATCATTTGAACAACTATTTCCAAGAAGTCAGTATGTAATTTGTCAAGTAATAATCTCTTAGGTTTTTTTGTTGTTCTTCTTTTCCTTTTTTCCTTGGAATTCTGTATTGTTGCTACCCTTTATTCTGTTTTTTTTCTTTCTTCTCTTTAAATAAAATAAAATACAATAAAATAAAGAAAGAAAGAGATTAGAGCAGATGCTACAGATAGATCCCTTTCCATTAAGGTCCCAGGATGCCTCCCTCAAAGGGTCCTTGGATGGACAGCATGTCCTGGATGTGGTGGGAGATGGTGGACCTCACCTCAGGTCCTTGATGGACAATGTGCCCCGGAAGTCTCGCAGGATCTCCAGCAGGACCCAAGACCAATAGCTGCGGTAGCTGAGTTTGCCCAGGTCAGACAGTGGCTTCTCAGGGGAGCCTACTGTGCTCTCTAGCTTGGACAGCTCATAGCCTGACAATGACAGAAAGAGGACTCTGCAACTCCAACCTACCCTGGCACTCCACCCCCAAATGGACCCCACCACCAGCTGCCCCTTTCCTAGGCAGGGACTACTCACTGAAAGCTATGAGAAACTTCCCATAGCCTCGGCGCTGGTAGGGGGGCAGGGTGAGGATGCAGGCCACATTATTTCCATCTGGAGACTCCTTTTCCTGAAGGGCGCAGGTGCTCAGAACCGTTGAGAGGTTCAGCCCTACTCATTCATACCCCTCCCCCTCCCACAGCTTGGGCTCCCTGACCCAGCACCTTAGAGAAGTAGCCGACGATGTGGGCCCCTTGCCTGTCCACTTCTGTCAAGATGTAAAAGACAAAGGGCTCCACGTCAAAGTATAATGTCTTGTGATCCAGGAAAAGCTTGGCAAGCAGACACAGGTTCTGACAATAAATCTGAGGGGTGGAGAGATAGAAATAGGGTCAGGGAGCAATACGATGCCCCACCCAGCCTGGCCATGAGTAGTCACCCTGCTTCTCTGCAAGCACCAGGATCCAACAGCAGCCAGTGTTTGGCCAGTGGGCGGGGAGACCCTTACCAGAATAGCAGTATTTAGACCTGGAAGGGGTCTGAAGATTCAATTTATGATGGACAAGAAAGCTGACAATCAGAGCCATTGGCATGCAACAAGGTCACGGCAGAGCTGGATCAATTGTGGCTACCACTTTTGAGTTCTAAATTCAGACAAGGTGTTTACACGCATAGTCTGGTTTATTCTTTAGAGACATTAACTTGTTTCAGAATGAGAAACTGAGGGTCAGAGGAAGTAAGTGGCTTGCTAAAGTTTCCATGGCTGGTGGGTGGCAGGCCAGGAATTCAACTGGGAGCAAGTTCTGTGTTGCTCATTGTAGCCCCAGCACTGGCACAAGGCTAAGCATGAAGCCAACTGGAGGAGCCTCCAGCTTGACTGCGAATCCTGAGCTCTGTCTGCCCAGTTAGCCACTCCCTCACCAGACCTCACCTAGCAGCACAGCCAGAGCCCTCACACGCCAGCATCTGAAAGGACAATAGGGCCTTTCAGTTGGCTTCATAGCATAGACTAAGGGGATCACTGGTTTGTGAAACCTCTTCCTACCTGCTCTTTCATTTGACCTAATAACTGTGTGAGCCCAGCACTGCTAGTCCTGTTGACTTAGGATGAAAGGGAAGCTCCTAGGGCAGAATTGTCTGCCTTGGGTTTTGCCACTGGCAGAGGGTAGAGGTGGAAAGGCTGCCACATCTTCAGTAGGAACCCATTTATGCTCAGGGAGGCAGAGCAGCAGGCAAGGGCTGGTTCTGAGTGGGTACCCTCAAGCACACAACTACCTGAGCCCTACCTGACCCAGATCACCAGTAACAGTAAAGGCTGTGTTTACTAAGCACCTGCTAGATGTCAGGCACTGTAGTACACACTTAACATTCGTAGTCTCATTTATTCCACCACCAAAACCATTAGGTAACTAATTATGACTCTTGGCTTATGGATGAGGAAACAGGAACAAAACAAGGTCAAACAACTTGTCTGAAATCAAGCAGGAAATGGCAGGACAATTTGAAGGCAGGAGCTCCTTATCTTAACTTATATTGCCCTTCCAACAGCAACCAATATTCTTGGTGAGCCCCTCCTTGCTCTACTGAAGTCATTCAGCCAGGAACAAGGAACTCAGTCAACACTAACCCTAGAGTTCTTGGATAGAAATCTCATACAAGGAAATTCCCTCCCAGGCAAAAATAAATACCTTTGTGTAAGAGGGAAAGAGCTATCAACGAACAGCTTCAGGCAAGAAAATCTCTGTTCTGGGTTCCAGAACTATTCCAACCTGGACAACTCTCACCGGAAGTGAAGCTCTCAGGGACTGAAAGGACACCTAGCCCAAGGCTGGCTCCTCAGGGTTGTGTTCATTATGCAGCAACCAAAGGCCATGTGCCAGACCATTCAAGAGGCATCCAGAGTCTCCCTAGCCCCTCCTCCCCCACAACAGCCCCTGGGCCAACTCACCTTATGGTCTTTGCCATCTACCTCGTACACAGAGATGTTGCTCTTGCGATAGATCTCCTTCCCTGGGGGCTGCCGCCATTGACACTGGCCCTTGGGTGGGGATGAGAGAACAGAGGCTTGAGACCCTAAGTTCTCCACTCAGCACTTCCCATCCCAGGCTGTGTGGTTTGGAGCAAGTCTCTGCCTCTCTGTTTTCACATGTGTAGACCCTCCGCTCAGTGCTTTACCTGTATCAAGCAATCTTCCTTGGTTTCTTCCCCTATTTCCTAACCAAGTTACAGAAAGGTTAGTAACTTCCTCAAGCATTATGCAAATACCTGAGTTTAAGCCTATGTTGGCCTGGTGCTAAAGGACATTCATCCATGACACCGGTTTTCCTAAACCATATGGATTCACCTCAGATCCCATACTTTGGGAAAACACCCACTGTGCTACTGATGAGTGCCTCTTGCCTGGTAAACAACCCTGGCCCTGTCCTTCCCACCAGTTCACGCCCTCAGTCCCAATACTCAGGGGCTATGCTTGTGTCCTCCTTTGCACTGAGGAGCCCAGCACTGGGCTGGTCTTACTAATCATGCAGTAAAGGGTGAAGAACTCAAAAGATTACTGTCCCCATTCCATATAAGAGAAAATTGATGGGCACTGCTGTGCAGGCCTATAATTCTAGCACTCGGAGAGGCTGAGGCAGGAGGATCCAAAGTCTGAGCACAGCCTGAGTAATTCAGAGACTTAGCAAGGCTTGTCTCAAGATTAAAAAAAAGGGTGGGTGCTCAGGTGTGGTGTCACACACCTGTAATCCCAGCACTCAGGACCGCTGAGGCAGATTGTCTCCAGTCTAAGGCCAGCCTGTACTACACAGAGAGACCCTGACTCAAAAAGCCAAATTAATTAATTAATTAATTTATAAGAAACTGAAGTCTAGAAAGAGCCAGTAAGTTAGCCAAGGTCCTCCAACAGCATTAGCAAAGCCAGGAATCTAGACTGCCTTACCCTTGGGCTCCTTGCTTTATTGACACCTCTGAACCTGTCTGTCCTCCCTGCTCAGTGCTCAGCTGCCCTTGGCCTCTATGCCCACCCTTCATCCTGCCCAGCCAGCCTCACCAAATGGAAGCGGTAGCTCTTCTCATACTTCATGTACTTGAGGCAGTACTCGCACAGCCAGAGCTTGGGCTGCTTCCCATAGTCTTCAGGGAATGGCGAGAAGTACCAGGCATCAATTTCATAGTTTCCGATGTGGATCTTGTCCACATACTTCACCTTGGTGATCTACAGAAAAGGTGGGAGTAGGAGCACTGCACAACTCACCAGGCAAGGCAGGAGGGGGGAGGAACTCCCCAGTCAGGACCCCAATGCTGCTTACCGCCTCATGTTCCTTCTCCAAGGCTGCTGTGGTGGGGTCCATCTCCGCATACGTCTGGGCAAAGTTAGAGAAGTGGTCAGTGATGAACAACAGGTGGTCATGCTGTCCCTCCCCTGGTCCATGCCAACTCTCTAATGTATCATCCCATAAATGACAGTAATAAACAAACAGCTCATTTGTTTTACTTTATTCTGAAGCTCGCTGGTCCAAGCTCCTCTCCTGTCTGCCCACCTCCCCACACATCCCACATGACCCTGAGGCCCAAGGCTCAACCTTTTGCCAGTTGAACAGGGCTAGTTAAGGTGCCTGTTTAGATCTTGGGATAGAAAGAGCTTCAGTTGTACAGGGGTAATCCAGTTCTGAAGCTGTTGAGAGCCAGATGAAATAACGGATCTCACCTCCCAAGTCCAGAGGAAGAACTACTACCAAAGAGGCCCACTGTGCTTGGACCTCTGTCCTGAGCACACCTAAGCAGCTGCCTGTTCACGGGACTGCTCCCAGGGGTGCTGCCCACTGCAACATCAGACGCTTCCATCTGTGAACACTCCTCCTCTCGGGTTCCCCTCTCACTGAAAATGTCAGCCTCAGTTCAGCAGCCCAAGACCAGAAACAGGGCCAGCTCTGAAGATGGCCCCCACTTTTTCAACTTGGCATTATAAGCAGCCAAGTTCTGGTTGAGTTGAAGTCAACTCTACCATCTTGACATCTCTAGAAGTCTCTTTCTATCCCATTCCAAATAGTCACTGCCACTATCTCCCACCTAGACAACTGATTAGTCCTCCTTGGATTCCTTCTCTTGTCTGAGTGACCTCAAATCTGCAGCCACCAATGTTCCCCTTTTCCCAGCCTACATGCTTGTGCACATGCTCGCCTCTCATCATGCTGCCAAAGTGCTCACTCAGTCTGGCACAGACATGAGTCAGGTGAGTCTGTGATAGAACAGGACTTCATGAGTGATCATGTGTAATTGTTTTGTGTTCTTTTCTGTGCTTCAAAGTTCAACATCCCTCTCATCCCTACCAGGAACCCTGGCCTAGACACTTCCTACCTAGAAAACACCTCCTTCCCAAGTCAGGAGTGGTAAATGCCAGATGCCTCCAGTTGGCCACCTCATTCCCTTATTTTCCTCAGCAAGTCCTCAGCAAAGACTAAAAGTCATGTCACACAGTACCCTGTTCTTTAGCCAAACTCTGCTGCTGGAACCAAGCACAGCCTGACAATGAAGACCAAAGAACACCTATAGCCTATACCTGATTAGATGTGCTAATAGTTAAAAAAGTCAGCTTTAACCCAGGAGGCCCCTCCACAAAGCACTTTATATGCTATATGGCTTCAAGTAGCACCTTGACAAACTCAAAAGGTGTTTTTTGTTTGTAGTACTGGAGACTGAACCCAGGACTTTTGCATGCCTAGCCAGCCTTTTTTTTTTTTTGGTCTTTTTTTGAGACAGGGCCTCCTTATGCAGTTCAGGCTGGCCTTGAGCGCACATTGCAATCCAGGTTGGTCTCAAACTCAGTTATTCTCCTGCCTCAGCCTCCCAGAGTGCTAGGACTCAGGAATGTACCACCACACCCTGCTGATAAAACATTCTTTAATTTTACTGAGCAGTAAACAAGCAGCAGAACATGAGGTCACTTGCCCTGGGGGACTAGCCACCTGCCATTTAGCCCAGTGTCAAGCACTCCATAGACATTATTTCACTTAGCCCTCACAAGGAGTCTTTGAAACAAAAGTGTTCATTATCCCCATTGTACAAAAGAGGAAATCAAGGCACAGAGAAGCACATTCACTTGCTCAAGGTCATGGAACTAGAACTCTCAGCAGAGTTGGACAAAAGCTCCTGGTCTATCCAATTTGAGCCTAAACACTGTAAAGAAGAAAAAAAAAGTTTCCTTATGTCTCTAAAACATTTCCCAAGTGTCTCAAAACACAATCCTCTTCTCCAAATGCATTAAAGAACTGCAAAAACACTGCTTTTCTTAAATGCTGCCATTTATTTAGAATTAAAATTAAGCAAGCTATGAATTAACTTTGCTAATGTTAATTCATTTTTTGTTTCAGTACTGAAGACTGAACCCAGGGGCTTGTGCATGCTATAGGTGCTCTATATCAAGTCACAGTTCCATTTTTTTTCCCCCTCCAGCTCCTTTTTTCCCCCCTCCTTTTTTGCGTTTTTGAGACAGGGTCTAAGATTCCCAGGCTGGCTTTCAGCTTGCAACTGTCCCACCTCAGCCTCCTGATTAGGTGATAGCTGTGCAGCAATGCTCCATTACTCATTCTTTTTAATTTTTTGCAGTACTGGAATTGTACCCAGGACCTTCACACCAGGCTACAAACCCAGCCCTCTGTATATTTTATTTTGAAATAGAGTCTCAGTAAGTGTCCAGGTTAACATTACAGGCATGTAGCAGCACCCCCAGGTATTACCTATTGTCACCATTGCTTGGCCCAGTACCATCTACCCAGCTGATTATCAGTTAAGAGGTATATCTTTATTCATCGAAAACTAGTTGGGGAACTAACAGGGCCTTAGATTTCTGCTGCCCAATATAGTAGCCACTAGTCACATGTAGCTATTAAAATTAAATCTTTACAAATTTAATTCTACCTGATGGCCCACACCTGTAATCCTAGCCCTCAGGAGGCTATGACAGGAGGATCACTCCAAGTTGAGGCTAGCCTGGGCTACACAGTGAGTTCAAAGCCAGCCTGAACTACACAGTGAGAGCCTGTCTCAAAATTTAAAAAAACCATATACATCTATCTATCTACATATAGATGTATGTATATTAAACTTAAAAAAATAAAAAAAATTTTTAGTAACATTTGGTATATTTCAAGTGTTCCACAGCCACCCATGAATATGATGTCTATAGCACAACTGTAGAACATTTCTATTATAACAGGAACTTCAGTTGAACAGTGCTACCTTAGACCTGGAGAGATCTTTTTTTTTTTTTTTTTTTGGTACCGGGGATGGAACTCATGATCTCGCACTTGCCAGGCAGGCACTTAAGCCACTGAGCTAAATCCCCGGCCCTGGAAGGATCTTTCTAATGTAGCGTGTTTTACGTTGTCATTTTTTTTTTTAAATCACATCCACAATATAGTTGGCACAATATAGTTGGCACTAAAAACCAGTTCATATGCTTTTGCATATATATCCACATTTGTATGTGAAATAAAAGTTTCTCAGTCAATACTTACCCTTAGTAAAGTGCAATGTTTTCTTTTTTTTTTTTTTTTGGTACTAGGAATTGAACTCAAGATCTTGTGCTTGCCAGATAGGCACTGTGCTGCTGAACTAAATCCCCAGTCATGACGTTTTCTTTTAACCAATTACCTTTTCATATTTTCAAAACTTAAATGTTGGCCACACCCACTGGCTTGATTTTGCAACCTAACAGCCTGTGTCCCACAACTGGAAAACAGCACTGTAAAGCACACATTGTGTGCTCAGGAGGGTGAAACTGTACCACATGGAGCCAGTACCTTTGGAGCTTGCTAAACCCTGTTTTAATTTGTACTCTTCACTTGATAAATGAAGAAACTGAGGCTCAAGAATGAAGGAAAGAAACCCTCTGGGGGCAATCAAACTTGGTAAAAAGAACTAAGTAAGATGCAACTGTGTACATGGACCCCACAATAAATGTAATCCTATGTCCTGCAAATTCTATGTACTGTATTTTAATAGTACAATTAAAAACAATAACAACAACAGCAAAGACCCTGGGTTGTTTTCTACTGTTTGTTTTCCGCATACTGGGGACTGAACCCAGGACTTTCACAATGAAGTACAACCCCAGCTTTTTATTTATGTATTTTTGAAATAGAGTCTCACATATAGTTCAGGCTAGCCTCAAACTCAACAGCAATCCTGCCTCAGCCTCCTAAGGGCTGGGATTACAGGCATGTCTACCACACTCAGCAAGAATATGAGTTTTGGGATGTATTTCTGGGATGTGTCAAAATTATGGTTAAACTGGGGATGCTGGTGCACACCTGTAATCCCAGCACTCAGGATGCTGAAGCAGCATGAATTGCCATGAGTTTAAGGTCAGCCTGGGCCACACAGTAAGACCCTGTCTCAAATAAAAACAAAAACACCAAAACCATAGTTAACTGCTCAGATTCTGAAGGAGGACAAGCCAGTTGGCAGATGTAATACTGACTGGATTCCTAAAACTATGTCTCTTCTATAAACTTGGTAACAATGTTTGCCTCGCAGGGTTGGTATGAAACAGTGAGATCATGCACTAAAATATTTGGCCTAATACTCTGGCTCACAGACCAATAATGTTTGGAATAATTATTCTAATTTCGGCTCACCTTTTTACTAGCTGTGTGACCATGGGTGTATTACTCAACCTCTCTGAACCTGCTTCCTCATCCACAAAAAAGTAATTTTCCCTGTGGTATTGCATTGTTAGGGAGGATCTGATGAACTTATACATGTGCAATATGGTACTTGGCAATAGCCAGGTGTCTAGTATTATTCTCTTCCTTCTCTTTGAACTTCAAGTCATTTTGTCTAATATGACACAGCCATCAGGAATCAAAAGAGGTTATTTAAGTAAAAGTTCCAGTCCCTGATGTGCCATTTCCTTACTGTGAGACTTTGAGTCCCTGATGTGCCATTTCCTTACTGTGAGACAGCAACTCTTTCCCTCTTTAAGCCTCAGTTTTCTGACCTACAAAGAGTAAAGGAGAGAGTAAAGTCCCCAACATACTATAAGTCAAATAATAGGACCTGCTGTGGTTTTAGCACCAGGCCCAAGTGGCCTAAGGGAGTTGGCAGAAGTGTCTGGGCCCTAGGGAAGGGAAGGGACCCGGACCTTCTGGACATGGTTGATCTCATCATGCTTGCGCTTTTGGTTGCGAGTGATCTTGCGTTCAGGCTGCTCAGCCAGCTCACTCAGGTACTTTTCTGAATTCTTCTGCACAGCATCTTTCACCGTCTTAGTCAGTGCCAGCCGGTTCTTATCTACCCATTCGTCCAGCCGCCTGTTAACTGTTAGGATGGGCCATGAGGGTACTGCCTTGCCTCCCCCTCCCCCACCCAGGCTCAAGGCCCCAGAGCACTCACAGCCCACATAGTGTACATAGAATTCCTCTCGGCCCTCCTGGTCATTCACTCGAGACTGGATCACTTCTGCAGAATCTGTAAAGGAAAAAGACTAGGATCATCAGGAATGTAGGGTTAGAGTAAGATGTGAAACTGATGTACTGAGGAATAGTTTCCAGCAATGTCCAGCACATCCAGCACTGCTACAACCTTGTAAGATGGGCCAACTTGGGGTTATTACTCCTATTTGATAGATGTGAAAAAAACATAATGTTTATACAGAGTCACAGATTTGAAAAGTGAGAAGAGCTAATCCCTGAGTTGTAAGTCCAGCTCCAAATTCATACTCATTTCACTACACACTTAAAGTCATTTATTTGGAGGTCATGAAGGCTGACACCGATTGAAACAGTCTGAATTTATGTATTTCTTGCTCCCCACTTCCTAGCTATATGTAACTGAGCAAGTTATTTTGACTTTTTTTTTTTTTTTGGTACCGGGGATTGAACTCATGACCTCCCACTTGCCAGGCAGGCACTTAAGCCACTGAGCTAAATCCCCGGCCCTATTTCTTTTTGAGCTTCAGTTTCTTCATCAGGGTAATAATGCCCACCTCGAGGCTGAGTTAATGTCTCCAAAATTTTTACTCCAGTGTGGAACAACTAGCAGACCATCTGATGCACAAATAAGGCAACCACTGCCTGTCAGATTCTGTGCTGTGTTGTTGCTGGATACTGAGGACATAGCAGTCAATCACAGAGATCCTGCCCTCCAAAAGTTCCCAGTTTAACAGAGGAAGACTCACAAAAAATTACAACACAATGCCATATGTACCATGGGTGAAGTATGAAACAAATGTTGCAGAAACATACAGAAGGGAACAACTCATTTTTCCTGAGGGGGTCAAGAATGGCATCATAAAGGATGGCGTTAAAACGATGAGGAGCTATACAAGACATTCCAAGCAGAAGACACAATGGTAAAAGGTATTCGGAATACACATCGTGTTCTGATCTAGCAATAGCTTTGTGAGATGGCTAGGGTTAAACTGGATGGGTTACAGAAATTAATGCCATTGATAAGAGCTTATTTTGAAGATGAGAAAAAGCAACGGAATGTAAGAAAAGAGCACATTTGTGTTTGCGTTGTCATGTCCTCTTTGATGGTGCCGTAGGAAACGACAGAAAAGAAAGGCACAGAGACAACAGACCTGTGAGTAAGCAGGATTAGCAAAAAAGGGAATGAAGCCTAACACCACGCAAGAAAGTGCAATGGGAGAGCTGTACAACAAAAGTTTGATGATCGCCTTGCTGGTGGCTTTGCAGGTGGTACCCATCATAGAGCAAAAGTGACAGCCTTACGTTACAGGACTGGTTTCTCAGTCCCCGCGCCCCCCACCCCACGACTCCCAACCCCTAGCACTCAGGCCTCCAGGGAACCAGTTCTCAGGGCCAACCCCACAGCCCCGCCCCTAAACACTGGGCCCTGCCCTCACGCCAGGTGCTGTCCGGCCGCCGGCACAGGTACGTTTCTCCGATCTCCACCGTAACTTCTGGCTCGCCGCGTGCTGGGGTCGGAGGAGAGACGCGGCCCGGGGATGGGGCGGTTCCCTCGACCGCCGCATTTTCCCCAGGGCCGGGCTCACCCTCTCCCACAATCCCCGAAGTCGCTGCTGCAACTGCCGCAGCTGCCCCCTGTGCCGCCATTACCGTGGCGGAAGTGACGTTAGAGTCTAGCGCCGAGCAGCTCTTTTAGCTCCGGGTCAGCTGTGTGTGGGGCGGAGACTCAGGCTGGGGTGGGGTGGAGAAGTAGGAGTTTCTAGATCCTGGAGGCCCACTCGATGGCGCTGCTGCTTCTGAGAGGCGAGCGTAGAGATGGCTCGAGTTCATTTTTGGTGTGGCAGTACGGTGCTCCCTTAGGACAGTGAAGACAGACTTTCCTAATGTGATGATATATTTCAAAAACTTTAAAGGTCCGCTGCTGTGGAAGGCAAGATGTGTCCAGTTTTCAGGGCTGCTTTTTTTTTTTTTTTGGTACTGGGGATCGAACTCTAGACCTTGCACTTGCCAGGCAGGCACTTAAGCCACTGAGCTAAATCCCCAGCCCCAAGGGCTGCTGTCTTCTAACAGGTGGAATCAGAGCGTCTCCCTGGTTGTCTGGCACAGGATTGAGTCTTCAATTAGCAAACCCTCCCCGTTGCCCCGCTTTACCCACTGCGCCTGCTTAATAACTATTTGTAAATTGAAAAAACTGCGTCCTTTGTTCAGGGTTGGAAAAAGATATGGTTGGGGCTGGAAAAGAACAGGTGTGTCCAGGAGTAGCCAATAAATCATTCACAGAATAAGTTAAAAAAAAAAAACAGTAACAGTGACAAATCATTATTTATTTATTTATTTAGCCTTTTTGAGACAGGGTCTTCCTATGCAGTTCAAGCTGGCCCTGAACTCACTTTGTAGCCCAGGCTGGTCTCGAACTTGCAACAGTCCTCCTGCCTCAGCCTCCTGAGTGCTGGGATTACAGGCATGCACCACGATGCCTGGCTAATGATCATTCATTTTTGCGTCCGAACTGAATTTCACCTCTCAGGGATATGGCCTCAGAATAAGCTTTTCAGGTTAAAGTTTTTTTGTTGTTTTGTTTTGCTTTGGTTTTGGTACCAGAAATCGAAAACTCAGGACTTTGTGCTTGCCAGGCAGGTGCTCCGCCACTGAGCTGTATCCCTACCCCTTAAAGTTGTTTAATGGTGGCTGGTGATGCAGTGCAGTTGGCTTAAACTCAGTTTGCCAAGTGCTGGGATTACAAGCAAGAGCCACAACTCTGACAGAACAAAGACTTTTTAAAGAAAGGACGGGGCAGTGGATACAATAAAGAGCATTTTAGCAATGAGTGAGGTTTAGTTCTGACCCTCAGCTGGGAAACGTGGATAAATGTGTAAACTACTGAAAATCATCGAAGTTTACATATATAGGCAGTATACAACTATATAAATCCTAAGAGAAAGTTAAACCATCTTATTTGTATGTAAATGGAACACTGAGACCAAATCTCAAGTCCAACTCTAATTCCACATGACCCTTATCTTTCACAATAATCCGGTGAAATATGATCTTTGTTCTTACGATTTATCAAACTGGCAAACATCTCTTGACTAGGCATTAGGGTTAGATATGCATTATTTGTCACAAACCTTCACCTATGAGAAAGTGCATCACTTTGTAGGCCAGGCTGGCCTCGAATTTGAACTCGCAATGATCCTCTTGCCTCAGCCTTAAACCACCCATTTCTTATATTGACTGCTCCTAAATAAGCTTCCCTGTAAGATGGCTTTTCAGGCACAAGAATCACTTGTCATCTTCTAATCAGCTAGCTGGTAACAAAGTTCCTTCTCAGTCAGGCATAGTGGTATATCCAAAGATGGTGGAAGGCTGAGACAGGAAGCTCACAAGTTCTAGTCTAGATTGAGCAACATAGTGACTTAGGGAGACCCTGTCTCTAAAAAAGGGTTGGCGAACCCAGGTAAAGTGGCACAGGCCTGTAATCCCAGCACTTGGGAGGGCAAGGCAGAAGGACTGCCACAAGTTCAAGGCCAGCCTGGGCTACATAGTTCAAGGCCAGTCTAAACTACACAGGGAGACCCTGTCCCAAATAACCAACAATAAAAAAGCAGGGCGGAGGGGAGGGTGGGGCTGGTGATGTGTGGCATAATGCTAGGCAGAGTATGTACTTTTTTTTTTTTTTGGTGCCGGGGATTGAACTCATGACCTTGCATTTGCCAAGCAGCCACTTACACTGCTGAGCTAAACCCCAGGCCCTAGACAGAGTATGTACTTAAACATTTCCTTTAGCCATTTTCAGAAGTTATTTGATTTGTAATTTGGCTGTTGGGCTTCAAAACAGAAACAATTCTAAGAGGGATGGAATGCTTAGGATCTGAAGATGGGTTCAGAGATTACAATTCAGGAAATACCTGACTCAGGTTTTCTGTGGGAAGTGGCAGTGGGAGGAGCTGGTAACTTCTGTTTTGGGAAATAGCTTTGGGGGTGGGGAGTGAATGCTAGATACTGTAGCATAAGAAATGGAAGAAATAAAAGGAAATAAATCTGTAATGCCTATCTTCAGAAATTTTACTTGACTCATTTACCTCACTTTGTACTCTGACATCTTCAATTACAGATGATGTCCTTTCTAGTTAAGGATTAGCCTAGGCCTTGCAAATCCCTGATCAGGGTCACTGCATTAGCTGCCTAACTATGCTGTCACCCATCGAATGGCCACCAATAATTCTTAACATGTAAATCTGACTGGTCCTCCTACAACTATGTAGGGCTGCAGCCAGGTCCTTTTTGTTATTTCTGTGTGCCTAGATTACCTATCTTTAATGTCCTTCCAATGGCCTCTGAGGCATAATTGACTAGCTCTGGATTTTTTTTGGGGGGGGGTTGGCAGTGCTAGGGATTGAACTCACTTCTCAAATGGCTAGGCAAGCACGCTACCACTCAGCCACACCCTCACCCTGCCTCCAGACTTTTACCAAGGAGATCATCACTCTTGTTTGGCTTCTCCCCTTCTCTTTCCTGCTTCCCATACTGCCATCTGGAAGCACTTTCTTTACCATCATTTATAAGTTCTCCTTTCAGAGTTGGTTTCTAGGCACCCCACCCTGAAACATGCCTTCCTAGCTTAAAACCCATCTGTGGATCCCTACTACCTCAGAATAATGCCCTGCTTACCTTTCCATTTACACCTCTTTGTACTGCATCCAGTGTGATTTCAAAATAATGAAGCATCATGGCTTCCCATCAATTGCCATTTGCCATCCAGAAACAATCCATCTCCCCTCAATCCCCAAATCCGTCACCTTGAAGGGCAAGAGACTATGTCGTATCTCTCCAATCCCATCAGGTAGGTCCTCAGGGCTTTGTCCCTGACAAGGTGGGTAGGGTGTTCCCTACTAACATGTTACCTGGAGTCCTCATAAGTTCTGCCTCAAACCCGGCGTGGTGATGCACACTTGTAATTCCAGCACTCAGGAGGATCCTTGCAAGTTTGAGACCAACCTGAGCTACAAAGTAAGCTCAAGGCCAGCCTGAACTGCATAAGGAGACTCTATCTAAAAAAAAAAAAAAAAAAAAAGAAGTTCTACCTCAAATCTAATTCTGAGCCCATCTGCTTATCTGGAGTCCTTTCCTTTTCTGGAGTTCCCTTCCCTTCTAGCGCCTGCCTTTCTCTTGCGGGGCACTCAAGACTCTGCTAGGCCTGTCAGAGCACAACCTTGTATGTTCCTTGTGTTGGCAGTTGGCAGGCAGTATTTTTTACCTGTCTCAGGCTCAGGAATCAGGTAGCTCAAGAGGTTGCCTACTCTAGTGACCTTCATCTCTAAAACCTACAGCTGCCAGGAAGGGAAGACTCAGAAACAGAGCCTGAAGCTGGGCCTTCAATGCTATCTAGGACTCAGACAAATCCATTAGATTAGATGAATAAAAGATCTTTGCATAAACTGCCAAAGTCACCTCCCTTCCTGCCAAATAAAACAGGCAAGACTTGAAGCCAATTCTGTTCCTGTCCAGCAGACAGAGATTATGACATGAATCCTTAAATAAACCCAAGGACACAGGAAACCTGAAAAGGCAGAAATAAAAGCTCCCCTAACCTCCCCACAGACAGGGCCCAAGAGGGCATTGAGAATGTGAACTTTAATAACAAACAGCAGGTCAAATAGGGGTTCCCCAGGAACGAGAATGAGAGCTGGTGCTAGAGTCCCAGAGATCCCACTTCCTCCCCTCCACGTCCTGGAGGTAAGGAACCACTGGACCCTACTAAGGAAGAGTGGCACCCAGCTCCATGTAAGTCCGTTTGGCTGGGGCCTGAAGACCCAAGATGCAGCAGTGTGTGGAGCACAGTGCCACCACGCCCAACCCAGAAGGTCCTGGCAGGGTATGTAGGCCAATGTGGGCCAGCAAGCAGGCCAGGGGTCAGATCCGGAAGCTTTCCTCCCGGCCATCAATGTGGCGGAGCCGCAGGTAGACATCTGTGCCAATGCCCTGCATGGACTGCAGCTGTAGGGAGCCACCAAGGTACTCTGCGTAGGCCCTCGATGTGGGCAACCCGAAGCCAAAGCTGCAGGCAGATGGGCAGATAGGACAAGAAGCTTCAGAGGCCTGAGTCTCCTGCATTCACCCCCACCCCAAGCCTGGCCAGGCGGGGGCCTCACCCATGCATGGGTCCTGAGTGACTGCCACTGTGCATGTCCAGATGGCCAAAGAGGGGGCTGATGCGGGGGTCCTGGGTGCTGGCCTCTGCTGTAGTAAAGTGGTAATCCATAACCCGCTCCAAGTTTGTGTGAGCAATTCCTCCACCCCGGTCTGAAATCCTGGCAGATGTTGACAACATGGGCTTGGCTTAGGCTTATAGGGTCTTACTACCTCCCAAGCAGACAATGTTACTTCCTTCCATATAAAGGCAGAGTGTAGCCCATCTTGACACTGGGCCTTGTGTTTAATCTGCCTTTCTCTATCCCTACCTCTGCTAGGGTCACTGACTACTTATACTGCTGGTGTTTATCTTCACTAGCCCAGCCTCAAAAACTCCAGGCCCCTCAGTTGCTAACAGAGGCAGGGTGCTGGGCCCGAAACTGGCCCCAAACCCATTAGTATCCAGATCAGGAAATCTCAGAACCAGAGACTCTTTCTGACCAGGGCCCAAGTTCCACAGTGGGGCAGTTACTGGCTCAAGGTCCCACAGCAACCCAGAACCAGTGTCTGGAACTGTTCCCCTCCCACCCTAGCGCAATTCCACTGCTCAGGGCAAACCTGATGATGAAATCAATATCATTGTTGGCGATGGTGATGACCACATCTGGAACATTGTAGGGAGTGTCTAGGTGACTCTCCATTGTGGCTCTATGCAAAAGGAAAGACAGTAGGTGGTGTGGCATCTTGGTTTCTGTCTGTCCCCATCCACCACATCCAGCCTGCCCACCTCATGGCATTCTTGAGCAGCTCAGGTAGAATATAGTCCAGCGGCATAGGGATGAAGGGGAAACGGGCAGCCACATGTCCGTTGATGCGGACGCGGGGGGCGTTGCCATACTTGTGTTCACACAGGCGTCTATGGATTGGAGAAAGGTTCAGACTGGTGCCCTTAGAGTAGTAATTCTCACCTAGCAGCAGTTTTGCTACTTTTAGGTACATTTGGCCAGAGTATAGAGATATTTTTACTTGTCACATGTAGGGGTCATTACTGGGATCAAGTGAGTAAGAGTTGTGAGTCTTACAGAAACATTTTAACTTGCACACTACAAAGCACAATCTGATTTAAGATGTTAATAGTGCCAGCCAGGCAAGGGGACAAGTGTCTATAATCTTAGTGGTTCAGAAGGCTAAAGCAGGATCCCAAGTTGAAGGCCAACCTTAAATTTGTCCCAAAAAGACAACTGCTGGGGATGTCACTGAGGGAAGGTCCTTAGTTCCATCCTCAGTACCGCGCACACGCACACACACATGCACAGTAGTGCCATGGTAAAGAAACCCCACCCTACCCCAGGCAAGGACTCAGACCTTAACCTTCCCTGTCCTAAGATCCATCCCTTAGCCTCACCTGGCAAAGTCAACCCACTTTTCAATAATCTTCTTTGGTGACAGACGAGTACAGATGATGCCAACAAAGTCAGGCTGGAAAGAGAAAAAATGTCAGAACTGGCAAGCCCTCTGCCCCGATCCTGGCTGCCAAATGCTTGCAACTCCTACAATGCCAGAGCAGCCTCTCTTCCAGGCCCTTGGCCCAGGTCCCCAAACCAGAAGACCCCTGCCTCAGTTTTTTCTCCCAGAGCCCCACCTTGTCCTCATGCAGTGCCAGATGATGAGTGGCCAACATGCGGATCCCAAGTCTTGAAGTCAGCGTCTTGTCCAAGAAGTAGCGGACAAGCTTTTCATCCTGTAGAGTGGGGCCTCAGTAACCCTGTGCCCTGCCCAACCCCCCTACTTCAGGCCCCTACTTTATTTCCCTGACCTCTATGTGCTTGCGGCTCTCACGCAGGCCCTCAGCTAAGAGAGTCACCACATCCTTGTGGTCATCTAGCAGCTGTCGCACCAGCTGACAATACTGGACTTCATCCGCCTGGTCCTTGATCTGCAGGTCACACAGTCATGAGCACAGGTGGTCCAACCCTGACCTCTCAGCCCCTCACCCTGCTTGGCCCAGCCTCACCGGAGGGAAGTCTGTCAGCTTCTGGAAGGCACGAATATACAGCTCATGCTGCAAGGAAGAAGTACAAGATTTCACAAGGCTGCCAGGGGCACTGGGTAGGGAACAGTTACCAAGGCCTACCTATGGGGCACCACCCAACCCACTTTTACATGGTCCAAATCTCTACCGTTTAACCTCTATGAATATGTAACCTTGGCCTCCGAAGGTTTGAGGCTGAGTCCCATATAGCCTGACCCCTTTTAGCAGCTACTCTGTGCCACTCTTGGCCCCAGGCTCTCCATGTGCCCCTTGGGCTCTGCGCACATGGATTTAAGGTCCTCTCTACCTCTACCTTACCACGTGCAGGATGGTGGGGTTGCAGCCGATGATGAAGGGAAGGCTGCGGAAGCCCTTAATGCGGTGAGCGATCCTTACTGGCAGCTCTTGCTGCAGATACCGGCCACTTTTCTGTGAGACACAGAGGGAAGGCAGGGCCAGGGCCTGAGTGGCTGGCCAGAGCTCCAGGAGCCCTGGGAAAAGAGGGAACAAGAATCTTACCAGAAGGTGGCTGCCATCTTGAGAGCGGCCGGAATAAAGCATCATGGTTGGAGTGAGGCGGACTGAGGGCTGAAGGGGTGGACAGATATTGAGGACTTGACCTCCAGCACCCACCCGCATCAGTTCCATCTGCTCCCTGGACACCCACTCTAGCTGACCCCTCAGCAGCACACCTTCTCCGCAGCCACGTCGATGGCCGACTGATTGTAAAAGGAGGTTACGGTCTTGGAGCGCTCCCGCGCCATCTCCACATGGTGAGTATCGGTGGCAGAGGTTGAGCGGGCTCTCAGCGAGAGTGCTGGTCCCAGGAGCGGCCGCAGCGAAGGCCGGCCCCGAGGGCCGCTCCCCAGCACCGACACCAGTATCATAGCCCCGCTGCTTCGTCGGCCTGGGCTGCCACCGGAGCTGAGGACCCCAAAAGGCCGCAGAATGCAGGCGAGCAGGGGCTCTTCCCAGACTTCAGGGGCGCGGGTCCGTGAAGGTAGCCGACAGGATCAGCCCTGGAACAGCACCTCCCATCTGCCAGAGGAGGGGAACGCGGACTTGTTAGGATCCATACCCAGACGATCCGCGCCCCTCTGCACTTGGGCACCAGGATCCATCCTCAGACCTGGGCAGTTTCTGCTCAGCCTTGCAGCTACCTCCCCAAACAGACCTTCGGAGCCTGAACAACCCTGCGGGTCTGTTCACCTGGGGCTCTACCTGGTGGCCCTGGGAAGAGCAGTAGGGTCCCCACGCCCTCCCTCCTGCAGAGTTTGCCTGGCCCCAGCGGGACCCAATCAAGCTCGTTCAGGGGGTGGGGCTGCCCCTCCAGTGCCCGGCCCGGTGAGCGAGTAATGCGTAAGTGCGGGGGTGGGGGGCGCCGCAATGAGTCTGCGGCCACAGGGCGCCCGTCCGAGCCCCGCCTCGGCGGGGCATTAGGTCCGGCCCGGATCCTCCCTACAAGGTAGAAACCAGACCTCCGCCCAGGCTCACTCCCGCGCAGTGTCACAAGCTGTAGACCCGAACAGGACCTCGGCCGGCAAGTCTGCCGGGTTACCTCGAGGCCGGGACCGGGGCCTGGGTCCGAGCAGAACCACCCAGTTGACCGGCTGGGATAGCCGGGCCGCCTGCGCCCTCTGTCGCGGTGACGTTGACTAACTGTGGCGCCCGGGGCCTCCTGGGAACTGTAGTTTGGCGCTAAGGACGTACCCCCACCACCCCTACACACACACCCCACCCCCGGCTCCGGCCCATCCTGGGTGTACCCCTTCTCCTTGGACCTCCCTCCGCAGAGCTCCCGAAATAACCTGTGGTTTGAGAGTCTATCTTCTTAATAAAATGGGATACCTGGGAGAAAGTTGCTAGATAGCAGCAGGATGTAAAGCACACAGATCAAACTTTTACCTGTCTCCTCTGAGGTCCCCTTCTTTGTAGCTCTGGACTGGGAACCTAGACTGCCTAGTTCAAACCCCAGCTTGGCCCTTAGTGCTTAGTGGTTTTTGATATTAGCATATACATTAAATTTAGGGTTATGTAGGTTACAATGAATTGATATATGGAAAGTACCTAGAACTGTACCAGGCATGGAAGTAGCATTACTCAAGTGCCAGGTATTATTAATGCCTCACTGTAGTGAGTGCCAGTCACACTGACTGACTTTTCTGTGGAGAAGATTGAGGGCGAATTCCAAATAGACTGTCTACCACCCTGAGGGGGCACAGGCCATCCGGGTTCTGATCTTAACAAGTCTGTATTTCCCTGTCCTAAAGATGGGAACTGCGCTTCCAGGGTTGATCTTGCCTTCCTAGACCATTCGATCACACCACAGGGCCTCAGGGAGCTGTCAGAGCACCACGGAAGACCTGGGAGCTTGGTACAGGTGCAGCGTGAGTAGGACTTGACCACGCAAGGGAGCTGGAGCAGGAGAGGTGTGGCAGGCTAGAGAACAGCCTGGCTGATCTGAGGATGTGACTACAGTCTGAGAATGAGAGGAGCTGAATATGAAGCTCAGGAAGCTCATGAAGGAGGGAGTTAGGAAGTGCTGGAAGAGTTTGACTATGAGCCCTGCTCCTTAGAACCCTCTGGCTGTACTGAGTGGCTGTATTGGCCAATGGGCCCAAAAGCAGAGAGCCCAGTGAAAAAACAATTCCTGGGGCTGGGGATTTAGCTCAGTGGCTTAAGCACCTGCTTGGCAAGTGTGAAGTCATGAGTTCAATCCCTGGTACAAAAAAAAAAATTCCTTTATCCAAGCAGGAGGTGACAGAATACACCTCTTCCTCTTTTCCTCTTCTTCTCACTCTTTTTTCTCCTCTTCCTCTTCCTTCCACATCTCTCCCACTTCTTTTCCTCCCCTTATTGGATTTTCATTACACTAGTTATAGATTTTTCCAAATTTTTCCTTACATATTAAAGGGCCAAGTTGGGGTTTGAACTAGGGATTCTAGCTTCCTAGTCCAGAGCTGCAAAAGAAGGGGACTTCAGAGGAGTCAGGCAGAGTTTGATCTGTGTGCTTTACATTTTTAAAAAGAAAAATGAGCTGAAATTAGCAGTATATGTCCAGAATCCTAATACTCTAGGAGGCTGAGGCTGAGGCAGGAGGATCAGTAGCCCAGCCTGGACAATATAGTACTTTTAGAAAACCTTGTCTCAAAACAATAAATAAGCAAACAAACAAACAAATAAAAAGGGGGCTGGTACTGTAGCTCATGAGAAGGTCTTGGATTCAATCCCAGGACCATGAAGTAGGGACATCTTTGGAGGCTGTCATGAAACCCAGAAGAAGGCTTGTCATTATGGCTGGCCTGCCTGAGGAATTAGAGGAAGGTCTACTTAGATCTTGGGAAAGGGACTCCCTGAATTCCTAGGTTTCTGCCTTGCACCCTGCCTCCCGTACCGTTCCTACACCTTCTTTTCCAACTTCCTGGCAACATCCTGGAGTAAAGCCAGGAGGTCGCTAGCTCTGGAGGCAGGCACAGCTTTAGCACAAGGAAGGAGAGAATGAGAAGGGTGCTCCAGGAAGGGAAGGAAGTCCTCTGCGCCAGGAGCAAGGGACTCAGAGTGCTTTTTTTGCGCCAGAACTCTGCGCTCACGTGTCCGAGGCGTGAGCAGGAGTAGCGGTTGGCGGCTGGCCCAAGGCTGAAGGCGTCTGGTACCCGTCTCACCCAGTTTGACCCCTTGCTCGGCCTGGACTCACTGCTGCTCCCGGCGGCGAAGACCGACCATGCGCCACACAAGCCTGCACCTAAAGCCCTGAGGATAGGGAGTTGAGCCGTGGTGAAGCATTCTGCCAAGCTCTTTATATGTATTGATTCATCTTTATAATTGCTGTCTAAGATGGGTGTTATTTTTCTCTTCATTTTACAGATGCAAGAACGGAAGCCTAAGCCGGGAATGGTGGTGCACGTCTGTAATGCCTGTACTCTGGGAGGTTGAGGCAGGAGGATCACAAATTTGACCCCAACCTGGGCAATTTAGCAACTTCGCCAGACCCTGTTTCGAAATAAATGAAAAAACGGCTGGGATGTAATGATGGAAAGAAGGAAAGATAGAAGGACTGTTATGGTTTGTGTCTGGATCCTCCCCACCCCCAAAGCCTCATGCACTCATGGAGGCCTGCTTTTCTGAGGTAAACTTCTAGAGTTTGTGACTGATTCATGATCCAGTGTTGGGATGATGGGTGTGAGTGCTATACTCATCCTCGGGTGGGTAGCCTACCTACAAAATAAGAGGCAGTATTCTCTCCATAATACTCTCTTTTTGCTCTTGTTGCTTTTGCTGTTTCCCACTGCCATGAACTGTTGACCTCTGTCACGCCAACCTGCCTTGGACCCAGCAGATTATAGATTGAAACCTCCACAAACTATGAGCTAAATAAATCTTTCCTACTTTAACTTTGGGTGTTGGGTATTTTGCCCCATCAATAAGAGAAAAATAACCAAGACAAGGACTCTTGTGATTACATAGTATCATCTATTAATTCAGGATATCAGGTTTTTGGGGGGTACCTCATGACCTCATGCTTGCCAGGCAAGTGCTTGGGCTGCTGAGCTAAATTCCCAGCCCAGGATATCACTTTTAAAATCAGTAGATTAGCGATTTTAATTCCATCTATGACTTTTAATTCCTTTTTGCCATATAACCTAAGTCACATGTTCCAAGGATGAGGATGTGTATGTTTTTGGATACCATTATTTGACCTATCACTTCCTAGAATAAGCAAAATAGCTCTGAGAAGGAACAACTATAGAGGGGAGAGGGTCTTTAGAAGAGGGAACATCACAGTAGCCAGAGGAAAACAGTTCACAGAAGAGAGTCTGCAACAATGACTAACATCACAGGGAAGTTAAGCAAGATGAGATTTGAAAAATAACCATTGGATTTAGCATCTTGATGACCCCATCAGCAATTGTCAAGGGAGTGTCTAGGGGTAGAAGCTAGTTTATGTGGTGTGCAGCCAAGAAGACAAGAGGAAGCAGAGAACAAGAATGTAAACTTTCTCTCAAACCTTGGCTGTGAAGGAGAGGATGAGGATCATAGGGAGGAGGGAACTGGAGAGGTCCTTTTGGACAAGGGAGATTTATTGCTCTTTCTGAAACAAGAAGAAATAGTCTTCATGCAGATGGGAAAGACGGAGAATTTGAAAGTACAAAAGAAATGGGTCTTCAGGAGGCAGAGTTGTCTGTAAAGGGGAGCTTGCTCAAACTTTTCCACAGCGCACCACGACATTAGAGGTTAGAAAATTGTAAAAGGTGTGGCCAAGGTAACGGAATCTAAGGGAGAGAAAACTGCTATTAAAAGTACTGGTGAGGCAGGAAAAAATGGCTGAGTAAACCGCGAAGGTAGAAGGTTGTAGTCCTAGCAGTGTCTGAAATAGTTATTCAGCGCTTGCTTGAATCGGACCTAGGTCGTGGATGTGCAAAGATTTAGGATTGGGCTTGGCGTAGAGAAAGCGTTAAATACTATTAGTCACGTGACTAGTACATGTCCCTTGACTCGCAGCCTCTCCGACTACAGACTACAGTTCCCATCAGGCCCGCTGCCGTTTTTGTCCGAGGTTACCCACCTCCCTCGATCCAGTTTACAGCCCCAGCATTCCTTGCTTTTTAGGGCTCGCCGTGGCGTTTACTGACTGCCGAGAATAGCCAATAGGATCCAGGGAGTGCGAGCCTGGGCCGGCCAGTCACCCAGCTGACTGGGGGGGGGGGGGGGCGGAGGCTCCGCCAGGCCTGGCTCACTCGGTGGCAGGTTCTCCACCACCTGGCACTGAAGCGGGAACTGCAGATATGGGCTCCACCTGGAGGAACCCTGGGTGGGTGCGGTTTGCACTCTGCGTCGCAGGCCTGATGCTCTCTCTCTATGCGCTGCACGTAAAGGCGGCGCACGCCCGCGACCGGGACTACCGCGCGCTCTGCGACGTGGGCACTGCCATCAGCTGTTCTCGCGTCTTCTCCTCCAGGTGCGCGTGGAAAACGTGAAAAGTTTGGGTGCTGGGAACCAGGCCAGGTTGCTGGATGATTTTGGAGTCTGAGATCAAAGTGCCCGGGGGAACTCTGAACCTGAACTGCTCGAGGCGATGTGCAAAAGGGCCAGGCTACTCAAGAGATATTGGTGTTCCCGATGAGTGTTGGGCAAGGGGCCGAGAGTCCGGACAATCTCATGTGACTCCAAATGCCAAGGAATAACGGTGATCCGGAAAGGGGGAGAGGTAGAGCCTAGGGACTGATGAAAGACCCAGGATGAAGGGCTGGGGATTTAGTTCAGTGGCTTAAATGCCTGCTTTGCAAGCACAAGGTCGTGAGTTCGATCCCCGGTACCAAAAAAAGAAAGAAAGACCCAGGATGGCTGCGAGGGATGGGAGGGGGGCTGGGTGATGGCTGTACCTGGAGACAAGGTGACTAGATCTGGGTGTGCTTGTGAATCAGGGGATTAGTGGTTAGCGGAATGTAAGAAGTGGAGTGGGACAGGTGGCCTAGAAGCTGGAGGTTTGGGGGTTCAGGGCAAAGAGAATAGGTTTCCCAGCATGTTTAACTCCAAAGCGGGGCCAACCATTATGCCTGCTTTGTTTTCGAAAGAATTTTTGCGCCTCTGTAATCCCAGCACTGGGAGACTGAGGCAGGAGAATTGCTGCAAATTCAAGGCCAGCCTGTGCTACATAGTGCGGGCAAGGCTAGCCGGAAGTACATATCGAGACCCTGTCCAAAAACAAAAAATTTCTAGTGACATGGAATCCTGGTGTAGACAAAGGTTCAGAGGGCAGGAGTTCATCGGCCCTTGGACACTAGGAGTAGTGGGGATTACAGGTGGCTTCTAGAGGTCACCTTTCCAGTTGATACTGCTAACTTGGTTCCCGTCATCACCACCAGGTGGGGCCGAGGCTTCGGGCTGGTGGAGCATGTGCTGGGAGCAGACAGCGTCCTCAATCAATCGAACAGCATATTTGGTTGCATTTTCTATTCACTACAGCTGTTGTTAGGTGAGTGGCTCCACCCCTTCATAACATTCTTCCTCTAGGAAGCCAGCTCAGCACCAACCCAAGCAGTCTTGGTGACCCAGACAGTTGATAGCCAGCTGCTCTCAGTAAGCATCATCAGGCCCAAGGGGCAGGGAGGGAACTAGGAGTCTTCCAGTTGGTTTAGGTACAGTCAGGGTCCTTCAGGACTTCCTACATTCCCAGATCTCAGCTTTGAAGAAAAACTCATTGGGGGGGGCACTGTGCTATTTCCCTTTAATGACTTGCCCAGGTTGGGCTCAAATGTAGATCCTTCTGCCTCAGCCTCCTAGAGTGCTGAGATTACTGGAATGGAATGTGCCACTAGACACGGCTCAGAAATTCCTTTTTTTTTTCTTTTGGTATTTTTTAAGACAGGATCTTGCTATGTAGTTCAGGCTGGTCTTGAGCTCACTGTGTAGTTCAGGTTGGCCTTGAACTCAGCTATTCTACCTTAGCCTCCTGAGTGTGGGATCACAGGTGTGCACCACCACACCCAGCAGAAATTCCTTTTTGAGGGAAATTTAAAGGTGACTTTCTTATGTAGAGCTCAGAAGGCAATGTCTCTATTTGGGTCTCAGGGATCACTGAACAAATGGGAGAAGCAAGGTCTTTGAGAGTGGGCTTGTCAGAGCCTCTTAGTTTCCCAGCAGCCCCTGTATGTGGGCAGCACAAGGAAGTCATGGCATGCTCTAGAAATGGCCATTCCTGACCCTTTTTTCCTTTGCAGGCTGCCTGAGGGGACGCTGGGCTTCTATCCTGCTGGTGCTGAGTTCCCTAATGTCCCTTGCTGGTTCTGTCTACTTAGCCTGGATCCTGTTCTTCGTGCTCTATGATTTCTGCATTGTTTGCATCACCACCTATGCTGTCAATGTGGGCCTGATGTGGCTTAGCTTCCGAGAGGTCCAGGAACCCCAGGGCAAGGCCAAGCAGCACTGAAGCCTCACCCCAAACTAGGATGACCTCACCTACTTTGCTTTGGCCTAAGCCTTGCCCAATTAGGCCATATCTGGGTCCCTTGAAGGCCCTGCATTCTCCCCCGCCCCATCAATAATTACACAGGAGAGTGGACCAAATGTGCCTCTAGCTCTTTTTTTCCAAGGGCTGGTTTCTACTACTCCCCTGAAAGGGAAGGTTCTAAGCAATAAAATTTCCTAAATAAGTTGGCCAAGTCTGAACCGTCTGTGTGTTAGGACCTTAGTATTGGGTTTCCCTAGTGTTGCCTTTCCTGGAACTCTGAAGAATGTGAGTCAGAAGGAGAGTGGAGGGCCTGCCCAGGAAAGATGTTTGTTGTCAGTCTCACTTGGGCGTGGAGAGTCAGCCAGGCCTGGGACGCTGTCAGCCCCCACCCCCAGAACACAGGCTGGCAGCTTGTTCCTGCTACCTATAGGAGCCAGTGCTCCCTTCCTGGTAGAGTCACACATGTACCTGCTGGAGCACATTGCCCTTCTGGCTCCATGTGTGTTGGTTGGGAACTTCTTCCTATAGTCTAATCTTAATTCCTCCAGCTGCTTTATCTATCAAGCCAAGCCAGTCTTGGTAGACCTGAAGGGTCAGGGCCAGACTGTGTGTGTGTGTGTGTGCTTGTGTGTGTGTTTTCCTAATACGTTCTGAGGACTTAGCCACATGCTAAGCACTATTTTAAGAACTTATGTTAATGTGTAAATGAATTAATCCTTGTGACAACTGTAAGAGCTAAATACTGTTAGTGGGTAAATCAAGGTAAAGAGGCTACTTTACCTAAGGTCACATATTTAATGCTGTGAAGGTGTTAAGGAGATCTGATTCCCCCCCCCCTTCAGTATAGGGCCTCACACATGCACTGAAAAAAAGGCAAGCACTCTGCCACTGAGCTGCCCCCAGCCCCATCTACCACAATTTGAGTTCACCAGGGCCATTTGGTGTCCGTGTGATACACTCTGGGTTAGGATCAGGGTTTCTGAACAGTCTGAGCTGGCCTGAACTATAAATCAAAGAGAAAAAGGATTCTTTCCAACCTAGTCTTTCCCATTTTCAAGAAAGGTAGAAGGGCTGGGGATTTAGCTCAGTGGCATAAGCGCCTGCCTGGCAAGTGTGAGGTTGAGTTTAATCCCTGGTACAAAAAAAAAAAAAAAAAAAAAAAGGTGGGTACCACACTACCTGTTTCCTGGGGAGGCAGCGCCCCAGAGAGGTGTTGGGATTTACAGTAAATTCACAACCAGCAAGAAGCAGAGACTGAACTCAACAAACACTTAATCCTGTACACACTGTCTCAGAAGCAGACATGGAAACAAGGTATGCAAAACTTAAACCTGGCCCTGGCCTGAGACACAGGGAAGCTCAAACAAAAAGTGGTAACCAGGGGAGCCTCCATCTGTGGCCTTCACAGCTCCATGATGATGTTCCCATGCTGGGAGCGAGTCTACTAGAAGCTAGGCTCTTACTAAGCATTTTGATATTCAACAACTCTGAGTTTTTCAGACAAAACATGGACAGGTTAACTGTCCAAGGGCACTGAAGTAATGAGTGGAGATTTGAACCAGGGCAGTCTGGCTCCATGATCAAGGTCTAAAGATGGATGGTAATCAGCCCACAGTCATACAGCCCCAGCCCCAGAGTTAAGAGCTGCTGGCTCTCTCCAGCCCCAAAAAAAAAGCAGTGACGCCTGACTCCTAGCCAGCTGGGGGCGGAGCAGAGGTGGAGCCAGGGAGACCCAGGTGGCCTCTCTCAGAACCAGAGCACAGGCAGCAGAGTGGCCTGGAGCAGCATGAAGCAAGGCTGGGGACCAAGGCTGCTCATCCTGGGAGCACTGGTCTTCATAGAGGGTAAGCTATCTGTGTGGTGAGGCAATACCTGTGTGTGGCTCTGTGCATGGTGGTGGTGGGGGGGGCATATATGGCTACCTGTGTGAAAATAAGTGGGTCTGACTTTCTCAGGCCAAGTTAGAGTGTCTGTAGGGACAGTCATCATTTCCTATGTGTATTCCTTGCACCCTGCCTGCCTGTCGGCTTCTAGAATGACCTCAGGCAGTTTCTGCACCCCTCTTCCCCATCTTTCCTCTATCACATCTTGGTTCTCCTGTGCCAGGTGTCCAATGGCATATGTGTATGTATCTGAGTTGGGGAAGAGGTGGGACAGGGAATCTTTGGTGGGATCTCTGGCAGCTTGTGGAAAGATGGGGAGTCTGAGTCGTTAGGACATCAGTGGGGTAAGTCACTTCTTGAAGCCCTTCCTCACTCAAACATGATGAGGCCTCTAATCCTTCCACTTAAAGCCTTCATGGCCGAAGGAACAATTAAGCTAATGCTTTCCACATACATGGGCCACTTCTCTGACTCAGCCGTGGGAGTAGCAGTAGTAGGGGTTCTGAAGCCTGGAGGAGGGTTGGCCTGGTCCCAAGCTGAACCCCAGGCCCTGCTCCTTAGGCCTGAGAATGCTGAGCACAGCTGAGGGAGGAGAATTAATTACTGAGTGTGTACTCTGAATGGGTTCCAATAAAAGCTACTTCTCGACCTCATATATTTTCATTCTGGGAGGGGCTGGTGAGGTATGTAGAGTCATAGGCAAGAACTTGGAGCGCACCCCAGCCCATCTTCTCCATCAAACCTGGACCCAGCAACTAAAGTGCCTAAGTCTCACCTCTGTCTCTCTGTTCCCAGGTCTTCAAGCAGCTCAGCGTGGTAAGCTCTGGGGAAATTTCTGAGGACTTGGGTCTGGGTAAGGCCTGGGGTGAAGCAGGACAAGGGGCTGCTGTTGGCATGACCTACCTTTCTCCACAGCTTGTGGGCAGCGTGGACCTGGCCCCCCTGAGCCTCAGGAAGGCAACACAGTACCCAGTGAATGGCCCTGGCAAGCCAGCGTGCGGCAGCAAGGAGTCCACATCTGCAGTGGCTCCCTAGTGGCAGACACCTGGGTCCTCACTGCTGCCCACTGCTTCGAAAAGTGAGTCATGATGGGGTCAGAGAGGTCTCTGGCTTTGGAGATGGATGATTTGTCTCTAAGCTCCATAAGACTGATCCTTCCCTTAGAATAAAGTGCCGCTTATTATGTCTCTGTCCTGTGCCAGGTATATATTATCAAGTTAATCTGTTTTTTTTTTTTCCTTTTTTTGGTATTGGGAATTGAACTCAGGACCTCGTGCTTGCCAGACAGGTGCTTGTAACACGGAGCTATATCCTCAGCCCTATCAGATTAATCCTAACAACCTTTTATGGTGGCTTTATCAATGAATAAACTGAGGTTGAGAAAAGAGGGCTGCTTGAAGTGACAGACTGCTACTGGTCAGTCTTCCAGCTTCAAGTGCAATGTCCCAGGGAGTCACTGTCTTTCCTGCATTCCAGAGTCTGGGCCTTCCTTCCAATTCTAGGGCAGCAGCGACAGAACTGGGTTCCTGGTCAGTTGTCCTGGGATCTCTGCAGCATGAGGGGCTGAGTCCAGGGGCTGAGGAGATAGGGGTAGCTGCCCTGCAGTTGCCCCGGGCCTTTAACCATTACAGCCAGGGCTCAGACCTGGCCCTGCTACGGCTTGCCCGCCCCACAACCCGCACACCCCTCTGCCTGCCCCAGCCTGCCCATCGCTTCCCCTTTGGAGCCTTTTGCTGGGCCACTGGTTGGGATCAAGACACCAATAATGGTAAGTGGTGTCCTAGACTTAAGCCCAGAGAGACAGTCTGTTTGCCTGGGTCTGCTCCCAACTGTCACAGCCCCTAGTCACCCTTGCCTCCCAGAACCTAGACTCCAGTCTCAGCCTTCATCCCTTTGGCAGCTCCCAGGACCCTCCGGAACTTGCGCCTGCGTCTAATCAGCCGCCCCACATGTAACTGTCTCTACAACCGGCTGCACCAGCGTCTGTTGGCCAGCCCAGCCCGACCCGGGATGCTGTGTGGGGGTGCCCAGCCTGGGATGCAGGGACCGTGCCAGGTCTGACAGGGAGACGAGGAAGAGGGAGAAGGGGAGGCCTAGCCTTAAACTGGGGGCACAACTCACAGAGAAGGATGGAAGAGTTATAGTCAGGGGGTGTATCCCCAGGCAGTCGGGGGCTCAGGTGTGTTCTTGGCTCCATTGCCTGCTTCCAGGGAGATTCTGGGGGCCCTGTGTTGTGCCAAGAGCCCAATGGATACTGGGTTCAGGCTGGGATCATCAGCTTCGCATCAAGATGTGCCCAGGAAGACACTCCTGTGCTCCTGACTGACACAGCTGCTCACAGCTCCTGGCTGCAGGTGCGAGCTCAGGGAGCAGCCTTTCTGACCCAGAACCCAGGGACCCCGGATATCAGTGATGAGGACAGTTGTGTAGGTATGAGCAGTGGGTGTGGGGAGTGGGCCATGTGGGAACATCCTGGTCTACATTAGAACCTCTGGGCAGCAGCGTGGAGCCACAGTGAAGCAAACTTCAGTCAGAATACTGAACTGATACAGAGCCCCCACACTGCTAAGGAAAGGCTAAAAGGGGCTTTAAGTGGTGTCCTAGACTTAAACAGAGAGAGGTAGTCTGCTTCTCTAGGTCACAGTCTCAGCTCCCAACTGTCCTGGCCCTCAGTCCCTTGACTCCCAGAACCTAAACTCCAGCTTCAGGCCACATACCTCTCTGCCAGCCCCTTTTCAGCTCCATTAGGGCTAAGAGGCATGTTTTGCAGCTTAATGGGTTTGGAATTTAGGAAAGAGGGTTGTTGGTTTTGAGACAGGGTCTGGTTATGTAATGCAGGCTGGACTTGAACTCACTGTGTAGTTTAGACTAGCCTTAAATTTATGGTGATCCTCCTACCTCAGCCTCCCAGTGCTAGGATTACAGGCATGTACCATCATGCCCAGTTGGATGGTTTTCTTTTCTTC
>PVJX010004094.1:0-55618 GCA_004027295.1 Dolichotis patagonum | reverse complement strand
GGGATTACAGGCATGTGCCACCACACCTGGCTTTTTTTTTTTTTTCTTTCTTTTTTTTGGTGAGGGATCAAACTCACAACTTCGCCCTTACCAGGCAAGCACTTGAGCTACTGAGCTAAACCCCCAGCCTGGATGAAGGTTTTCTAAGGAAGCAGCAAGCCTCTAGGCAGGGACCCAACAAGATCAAACAGGCAGAGCCTACACTCAGAATTCTGGCAGGAAGCAAGCAACATGCAAACTACATGCAAACTTATGCCTGGGAAGAAAGGGATATTTTAAACCGGGTGTGGTGGCGCATGCCTGTAATTCCAGCACTCTGGAGGCTGAGGCTGGAGGATCTTTGCAAATTGGAGACCAGCCTGGGCTACAAAGTGAGCACATGGCCAGGCCAGCCTGAACTGCATAACAAGACCCTGTCTCAAAAGACAAAAAAAAAAAAAAAAAAAGATGGTATCTTGATGTTAAGGGAAGCACTAGTGGGCCAGGGATTCTGGAGTGAGTCTTACCCTAGAGGGATGAAGACAGGGATTGGAAGTGAGGAATAGGGTCCTTCCTAGAGGACTGGGACAAAGTACGCTCAGACCCCCAGGCTTAAAAACCTCCGGCTCCAGGGATTGAACTCACAACCTCACACTTGCCAGGCAGGCACTAGTGCCTGTGAGCTAAATCCCTTGGCCTGTTTTGTTTTTTTGAGACAGGGGTCTCACTATGTAGAGCAGGCTGGCCTTGAACTCATGGAGCTCCTTCTGCCTTAGCCTCCCAGTGGATTACAGGTGTATGCTACCATACCCAGTTAGGCTCTGGTTTTTAATCCCATCTGCTACTACTTGCATTTAGTACAGAGGTAGGAAGTCACTTAACCCCTCTGGAACCTTTGTTAATGAGGGTAACACAAGTGAACCTAAAAGGATATTGGAAGGATTTAACAGCACTGGGAAATGCTTGGCCTAATGAGTGTTTTAACAGGTCAGATAATAAAATCCATCTGTTTCAGCCTGTGGATCCTTGAGGAGAGAGGGTCCCCAGGCAGAAGCCCCCTCTCCGTGGCCTTGGGATGCAAGGCTGAAGCACCAGGGGAAGCTGGTCTGTGGTGGAGCCTTAGTATCAGAGGAGGTGGTGCTGACAGCTGCCCACTGCTTTATCGGGTGAGCCCTGCAGCCCTAACCTTTGTGTGCCCTGTCCAAGCCCAGTCACTCAGTGTTGTCAATGTTGCCTCTGCACAGGCGCCAGACTCTGGAAGAATGGAGCGTAGGGCTGGGGGCGGGACCAGAGGAAAGAGGCCTGAAGCAACTCATCCTGCACGGGGCCTACACACACCCAGAAGGGGGCTATGACGTGGCCCTCTTGTTGCTGGCTCAGCCTGTGACCCTGGGCCCCAGTCTTCGACCCCTTTGCCTGCCCTATGCTGACCACTACCTGCCCGATGGGGAACATGGCTGGGTCCTGGGGTTGGCCCAAGATGCAGGTATGTCGGACTGGAGTCACCAGCAGTTTCCTATCCAGCCTAAAGGCTGCTGGGGCAGCCTGCTTTTTTTTTCCTACAGGTGTGAGCTCCCTACAGACAGTGCTCGTGACCCTCCTGGGGCCTAGGGCCTGTGGCCAGCTCCATGCAGCCCCTGGGGGTGATGGCATTCCTATTGTGCCAGGGATGATGTGTACCAGTGTTGTGGGTGAGCTGCCCCGCTGTGAGGTGAGACCCAGTTCCAAACGTTAGCCAGTAGACTCCTGGCTTCCTTTCACGACAGTACATGAGGAGACAACCTGCCAAGCTTGGCCTCTAGTTACCTCTCACTAGAACTATCTGTTCTGCCAACCAGCCCCCAAATAACCAACACTTTAGCCCCTTCTGCCCTCCCGCAGCTGTGTAAGTGGAAGAAATAACCCACTGCCACCCCTGACAGGGCCTATCGGGGGCACCACTGGTACGTGAGGTGAGGGGCACATGGTTCCTGGCTGGGCTACACAGCTTTGGAGATGCCTGCCAAGGCCTTGTGAGGCCTGCTGTGTTCACAGCACTGCCCATTTACGAGGACTGGGTCAGCAGTTTGGACTGGCAGGTCTACTTCGCTGAGGAGCCAGAGCCCAAGGAAGACGCGCTGGAGCCTGAGATGGAGGCTAGGAGCTGCCCGGCCAACTCACGTAAGTATCCCCGGGGCTTCCCTAACTGCTCCAGATTTCTTCTGTCTCCATCTGGAGAAAGGACTGTTTTGACCCACCTGTAGCTGTCCTGGATGGGCTCGAGCGGTGGACAGACCCACGTGCATTCTAACTGTGGCTCTTCCGCATTGTGCACCTGGGAGTGCGGATGCCAGGACAGATCCTACTCCTTTAAGGAAGAGAACAAAATTGTGAGGATAAAGCCAACTGCATTCTTCTTCTTTTCCTTAATAGGCCAACCAGCCAGCTGTTGACAAGTGACTCTAGGCTGTTCACAGGATGTCAGAAAAGTGAGACAACATCCACCTCAACACACCTGCCCCTCCCCATGCCCCCAAATGTGTTCTAGGCCCTGCGGCAGGCCCAAGACCCATCGATGGCTGTGGAAAGGAGCCTATCAAAGATCAGCAGATGCCCCCATCCCTCCATGCAGGACAGGGATGTCACCTGTGGATGCTCCCACACAGCTCTGCTGTCCAATGCAGGTGCCCCCTGCTGGATCTACCCTTTATTCCTCAGACACAATCACACCAGCCACCTGTTTTGAAAATTTCTTTTTTTTTTTTTTTTTTGGCAAGGGAAGGGGAGCAATTTTCCTTTTTTAAAACTTAAATAAATTGTTACAAAATAGACTTTAGAAAATAAGTTACAAACTGTAGCAAAAGGCTCCCCTTTCACAGGCAACATTTCCACCCATGGTGTTCTCTGAACCTGCCTTTCCCTGGTGTTGCAATCTGGCTGGCAAAGGTGGCCTGCATTTTGGCAGAGCATGGTGACAAAGATTGGGTGAAGAAGATCCTTCAGTAGCAGGGACATGAGAAACATCCCACTTCCTTCTTGGGAACGAAGCCAGATCTGGGTACTCATCACAAGGAGAGAAAAGAGCTGGGGATGCCCAAGCTACTCCTGAGAGAAACATAGAGATCAAGCTCGTCTCTGCCCATGCCCACTCTCCAGTGTTTTGATCTTTGGAGACTTGGAAATTCAGAGGGAGAAGCTGAGGTCTGCAGGCCACTGGGGTGAAGGGTCTAGGAGTGGGGCTGTGGAGGTGGGTGGAGGAGGCAATGACAAATCCCCTCTGCTTGCTGTTGGTGCCACTTCAGCTCCTGGGGAGAGAGCAGAGGTCACTGAGGAGGCAAATGGCACACCTCCCCAGTCCAGCAAGCCATCCCCCATTCGTGGCCCCAGAGGAGAACCCAGGAACCCTAAGACTCCCATCACTTTTCCAGCCCTGACTACCTGCCTCTCACTTATTTCCCTTGAAATCACAAGAAATCTTTTGCCCTGAGAGCCATTCGTTCTACTTGAAGGGACTGTGTTAGTCACCATCTGTCTCCTTCCCTGATAAGCTCTGGTTAAGGGCTCACCATCTCAGGGACACCCTAGGTGGCCACTATATGGAAAGCGTTCTCCTCTACTAAGAGTGCAGCGTGAGCCCAGGGCTTGGTGAGGAATAGGTTGTCCCTGCCCCAACCCCCCACATCTCATCCTCTGTGGGCTGGGTGGAGGCAAGTCTACTCAGTGCAGATGCCCTCTGATAAGATGATGATAGGGCCTAATGACTGCTGGAGCCATGGCTGGGCCTGGCTTCAAAGAAACAATTATATCTGACTCAGGTTTCCAATTAAAGGTGGGAGGAGGTGGGGGGGGTGAAATGTACATGCAGGTGGAAAAAAATGGTTTGGCTGGAGTCTAAAAAGGTCTGCAGTTGGGTGTGGTGGCGCATGCCTCTAACCCCACCACTTGGGAGACTGAGGCACTATAAGGAGAGACCAGCCTGGGCTACAAAGTGAGACCCTACCTCAAAAGCAAATAAAAAAACAAACATAAAAACAAAAAGAATCTATAGCACAGAGAGGGACTGACTAAAGAGAAGAAAATAGATGTGGAACAATATTTATAGAAAAAAATTAGTTTCCAAGAAACAAAAAGGAAAACAAGAACAAGATATAGGGAGAGCCAGGTATGGTGGCACATGCCTGTAATCCTAGCACTTGGGAGGCTGGGACAGAAGATCGTGGCAAGTTAGAGACCAGCCTTGGCTACAAAGTAAGACCCCCCAAGGCCAGCCTGAACAACATAGCGAGACCCTGTCTGAAAAAGACAAAAAAAAGAAAAAAAGAAAAAAAAGATGTAGGGAGACAGTTAAATACTGACCAGTGATCCAGTTTCATTTACCAAGTCAGCAGTGAAGCCACAAAAGTCCAGTCAGTGGGAGTCACTGAGGGGGCACACCCCACATGTCCTGAAGCCCAAAAGACCATACCCCCACTACCTGCATGAAGGCCTAGGAATCCTGGGACTCCCAATTACTCCCAGGTCGATGTTCCCTTCCTAACTTCCTGGTTCCCTGTATGCTCTAGAACAGAACCTAGACAAAAACTGATGGCTTCGTCCTTTTCTCTAGAATACATTACTAGCTGAATCAGAAAGGTTTCCAGACACAGTAGTCAGGTGGTACCCAGATACCCAAGTCAAAACAAAAAGCCACTCCTCTTGGGCTATAGCATCTTCAAACTATTTTTCACTCTACCTGCAGATCCCCCACCATCCCTTGGAATCCATGTGACTCTCTCCATCCTTGCTCTCCCCCTCACCTTGGGGCCGTTTTGCCTAAGTACCCCAACTGGCCCTCTCAATTGAAGGGGCCAATTCTGCTTACCCAAGCCCATTCATTTCCGCTTACCAGAGCTGGCCACTGTCCATTCTTCCTGGTGTTGCTGTTGGTGCTGCAGGAAGCTGATTCGACGACGGAAGTGACGGGGACAACGGTGGCAGGTGAAAGGCCCCTCCTGGGGTGCATGGACCCACCTATGTCCCTCCAGCCGGGCAGCTGTCTGGAAGGCCTTGCCACAGATGCTGCAGCGGTGGCGCTTGGGGTCTGTGTGGGTCCTGCCATGGTTCTTAAGAGATAGCAGGTTGGGCAGAAGTTTAGGGCACAAGGAGCAGGGATAGAGGCCAATGGTGTGGGCCTTCTGGTGGTTCAGCAGGCTGCCAGCATGGCGGTAGGAACGCCCACACTGGGCACAGCGGAAAGGCCGCTCCTTGTTGTCAGCCCCTGTGAAGTTTATTTCCTGTCCTTCACTAGCTTGCTTGGAGTCCTCTCCTGAGGCTCTGAGAGATTCTGATGGAGCCTCCTGAGCTTCCCCTTGACCAGGGAAACCCACTTCATCCTCTATGGTTCCAGCCTCTCCTATCTGATTTGGCAACTGACTGTGGCCCATGGCATGAGTCTCCAAGTGAGTGGCCAATTCATGGTGAGACTCAAAGGCTATGCCACAGTCAGGGCAGGAAAATTCCTGGCCAGATATATGGTTATGGTTGTGACTCTTAGTGGCCATGGGATTTAAGAACTCCTCAGAGCAGAGCAGGCAATAGTGGAGGTCTGACTTGTGGGTGTTGTGGCTCAAGAAACCATCTGACTGGCAGTAGGTCTTGCCACACTGGCAGCAGGAATAGGAGTGGCTCTCTGGCTGGAGCTGAGAGCTACTATCTCCATTATCCCAGCTATCCAAGTGACTTACACTAAGTCCACTGGACTGGCTGTCAGCAAGGTGGCAAGGACTCCTGGGGCCACTGTCCTCTGACTGGTCTTCTGGCTTGGTCAATATCTGACCCCGAGGAACCAAACTTTCATTGTGGTTTACCAGTTCTCTCTCTCCTTTCCACGCATCTGTTTTTCCCATGTCCCAGGATAGGGGGTTTGTGGCTTCTGAATCTGCTGTCCCAGTTGGATTCTGAGTATGCTCCTCTGGCCTCATGGTTTCATTCTCTAGCTGGGGTTCTGACTCACTACCTCCTGATCTGTCCTCTAGTTCCTGGTTATTGGCTAGGTTCCCCTCACTACCCTCTGTGTCATTTGAGCTTCCCTGGCCACTGGCCAGCTTCCCTTTGGTCTCTTCCTCATGTTCCCGCAGGTGCCGCTCCAAAGATCCCCGGCCAGGAAAGCCACGGCCACAGAGGGCACAGCGCACCACTGCCTGCCGGGACCGCCCTGCTCGCCTCCGCCGACTCTCAGAGTGCAGTCTCTGGTGGTCCTTCAGGGCCATGCGGTTGGAGTAGGTCTTGGGGCAGGAAGGACAGCTATACTGGCCTGTCTCATGGCTGCGTCGGTGGTTCAGGAGACTGCCAGCATGGCGGTAGGTCCGCCCACACTGCCCACACCGGAAGGGCCGATCTTCCCGGATCAGCTTTCGGGTTCCCCCACTGCCATGCCGTTCAACATGGACCCGCTGGTGACTAGCTAGTTGCTTCCGCAGGCGAAAGGCTTTTCCACATTCACTGCAGCAAAAACGCTGAGGGTCTGCATGGATGCGCCGGTGGTTCTTGAGGGACATGAGGTTTGAGAAGCCCTTGGAGCAGGCCTGGCAGCCAAAGTGGCCAGTCTGGTGGCTCTGTCGGTGATTGATGAGGCTGCCAGCATGCTTGTATGAGCGACCACACACCTCACAGCTGAAAGGTCGCTCAGAGTTGGCCTCAGTTTGACAGCCTTTCTCTGCTGTCTCCAACAGTGGCTCTATCTCTTTCCCTTTCATAGGGGTCTCCTCCCACTTCTCCTCTTTCACCCTGTCCACCTCCTCCAGGAGTTCCACTTTAAGTTCTTGGGGCTTCCCCATTTCTGCCTGCTCTGGTCCTGTCTCTGCCACATTCTGGGTTTCACTGCTGCACCCTACATCTGGGATGGGCCCTACCCTGGGCTCAGAGCCTTTGCAGCGAGGGTGGTTCCGCAGATGGTTACGGTAGGCAGCCAGGTTGGGATAGCAGCGGGAACAGACAGGGCAGATGAAATCCCCAGTTTGGTGGATCTTGCGGTGATTTACCAGGCTGCCCCCATGGCGATAGGTCTTGCCGCACTGGTTGCAACGGAAGGGGCGGGGGTGAACCTCTAAAAAACTTTCACCAACCTGCATGCAAAGGCTGTCTACAATTGTGTCACTCACTCCCTCTTCAGACTTTGTGTCTTCACCCTCTCCAGAGATAGAGGGCATTGTGCCCTCAAGGACACCCTCTGCAGCTATCTCTGTGGCATCACCTGATGCTTCTAAGTGGCTCGGAGCCTTTTCTATGGTATTCTCCAAACTTTGACTTTGGTGGTGACGCTCCAGGCTCCCTAGATCATCATAGGTCTGACCGCAGCAGCCGCAGATGTGCCCATAACCTGCTTCATCTAGTGCTTCCACCTCCTGCTGCAGCTGATTTAGCAGCTCTGCTTCCGAAAGCTGAAGTGGAGGGCTATGAGTAGAGGCTACCTCTGCTGCTCCTTCCTCTTCCCCATCCTCTTCTGAGCCCTCAGTCATGCCAGAGGAGCTGTGAACCTGGCGCCAGTGAAGCCTGTAGCCAGCCCGTCCAGGAAAGATCATACCACAAAGGCAGCAAAGGAAAGGCTGTGCTGAGGTTGCCTCCCCTGACCCATGGTCCTGGAAGTGACTGCGTAGGCCAGACAGAGAGTCAAACTCCTTTGGGCAGAGGGAACATTGATAAATGCCTGGTGGGTGGCAGGGCCTATGGCTCAGCAGTCCAGTGGCATGGGGGAAAGAATGCCCACAGTCGGAACACTTATGAGTGACCTCAGTCTGCCAGCTGGTGACAGTTTCAGCAGAGTGGGAAGATGAGTTAGGCTCACCAGTTGTTTTATGACCTTCATCGACCCCAGTGAAGCCATCAGGGAAGCAAGTCCCATTGGCTTCATCACCTGGGATGTCCAAGTTGTCAAGGAAACAGTTCTCCTGCCTTTCCAGTCCTCCTTCAGTGCCTCCACTCTCTTTATCACCCTGGAAACATGCCTCATCCCTCTCAAGCCCACAGTGGTTGCCTTCAGGTTGAGCCTGCAAACAGCTGCCATCATTTTCCAAGTTGTCTTTAGTTCCAGAAGGACTTTCCCTTGAAGTGTCTTGGGAAGAATCTAGGCCCATACTGTCTTCAGGCTCATGGGCCCAGGGCCCATCTAGTGGGAATTTGGCTTCTGCCCCACTGCTAACCTGTTTCCGATGACGCCTGCTCTGCCGCCGACTGTGGCGTCGCAAATGGCTCTTCATGGCAGCCATGGTGTGGAAGTGCTTGGCACAAGCCTCACAACTGAAGTCCCCTGTCTGATGGGTCTGCTTGTGATTGATAAGGCTGCCTGAGTGTCGATAGCTCTTGCCACAGTCTCTGCAGGCAAATGCCCTAGGAGGTGACACTGTGGTCTCTGTCCTATTTCCCCCTTCCCTATGGGTCAGGTCATGCTGTTCAAGACTCTCGTGATCTTCAAAGAGCATCCCACAGGTGCTACATATTAGTGGTGATGTTGTATCTGATGTTGGGACATCAACAGTCCCTTCTTCATGTCCCTTCATGCACACAAGTCCCTCATCTGTGTGTAGGGTTGGCTCTGTTCCCACTGGGTTAGGCAAAAGTTTCACCTTGAGGTGACTGGGAGAACCTTTGGTCTCTGCATCTGTACTTCGAGCAGCCTTGCAATGTACTCTTACATGGTTGCGCAGGGCCATAAGGTTGGGGTACTTGCGGGGACAGAGGGAACACTGGTACTCTCCTGTGCGATGGCTATGACGGTGGTTCACCAAGCTCCCCCGGTGGCGGTAAGCACGACCACATTCATTGCATTTATAGGGGCGATAGTCCAGGGCGGTGGGGGGGGCCTTTTCCTCATTGTGAGTGGTATCAGCCAACGGCAGGGGAGCTGGTGCTGATGACTGCCCATCTTCCCCAGCTCCTTGCCGGGGTCTGTGATGAGCCCGCACATGGTTTTTGAGGGCTGCTGCATTGAACAGCTGCTTAGAACAGATTGAACATGGGTAAACACCAGTCTGGTGGCTCTTTCGATGGTTGATGAGGCTCCCAGCATGGCGATAAGTACGGCCGCAGTCTCCACATCGGAAAGGCCGGTACTCCTCCAGGCCACTATCTTCTAGCTCCCCAGAAATGCTAAGCTCCAAACCATTCAGCATTGCTGCAGTAGGTATTTGGTCCTGGGCACCATCATCTGTGTGTCCATTGGTCGTAGGCATCCCATTATCTTCCCAGGGCTGTCCCTGCCTTTCAAACTCATGGGACTGCTGGTGTTCCAGCAGCTCCCGGGGCAGCCGAAAAGCACGAGGGCAGTGGGGGCAGTGGTAAGGCCGATACTGGGCATGGAGTCGGGAGTGGTTCTTCAGAGCCATGAGGTTAGAAAATTCCTTGAAGCAGATGGCACAAGGGTAAACACCCAGAGTGTGGCTCTGGCGGTGGTTGGTGAGGCTCCCAGCATGCTTGTAAGTTTTGCCACACTGACTGCATTTATACCGTCGCTCCTCCTCAGCAGGAGACTGTGTGGGCTCCTGACCCCCTGTAAAGTTCACTACTGATTCAGCCAAATACTGTTCCAAGTTGCTAAGGAGGTTGCTGGCTGGAGTAGGAAGAGGTGGGGCTCTGGTAGAGTGTGTGGTGGAACCCCAGCCCTCAGCACTCTCCTCAGGATTTGGCTGGCTTTCCCAGCCTTCTCTTTGTTTGGTGGCTACATCTTCCAAAGTGCCTGAAGTTGTCCTGGGGTCAGGTCCAGATTCACAGTCATGTGTCTCTTTTGTATGTTTTGTCTGGTTTTCCCACCCTTCTCCAGGGCCAAGCCTCTGGCCCCAGGAGTCAATAGACACTGCCTCACTCTGGAGATATGGAGTATCCTTGGGGTGAAAGGGCCTGCTCCTACGACGGCTCTCAGGTGCATGTGTCCTCATATGGCTCTTGAGGGCCATGGGATTGGTAAAGTCCTTGCCACAGGTGGTACAGGGGAAAAGTCCAGTCTCGTGGGTCCGACGATGGTTGACCAGGCTCCCTGGGTGACGGTATCCTCGCCCACACTGCTGACAGTGGTAGGGCCGAGGGATGCTGTCAGCCTCCTCACTATCCTGATTGGGAGATGGATGGAGCAGTTCTCGGTGTCGTGAAAGTTCTGGGAGACTAGGAAAGTGGCGTTGACAGTCAGAGCAGCTGAATAAGAGTGGTGTATTCTCCATGGGGCAATGTGACAAGAGATTTGGAGGTTCAGGAGGAGTAGACAAGTAGCAGTAGCATCTTCCTCTGGTGTAGGGGCCTAGGAAGAGGGGGCAGTGGTCAAAAGGAAGGCCTGAACTAACTTTGCCTTGGTTCTATGAGCAACAGAGGTTACTAAGAGGTTTCTCAACTCTCAGTGCCCAGGTACTTGCTTTCTACTAAAGTTAATACGGAGGTACCATAATTTAAGGCTTCTCCATGCGCAGCTCCCCAAATACAGGAACTCCTCTACCCTTAAGTTATCCTTAGAGGTATAGATAAGGAAGCTATAGTCTACAGAGGTAACCTACTGCAGATCATAATTCCAGTATCATGCTTTTCAGACCACATCCCAAAGGTTTTATGTTCCTAACCCTCTGCTCTACATTTCTAAAAGTATAAAAGTTTCCTGTGGCATCTTAAAAGGAAACTAGTTTTCATCCTTTTACCCTTCAGTAAGAGTAGCCTAGAAGCCTGAAAAAGCAGCTACTTTCTCCAGCTGACAGTTGTGGACTGAGAGTCAGAGGTTCCCTTCAGAGGAAGACTGGCTCTTCCTCTGGTCCTCACCACGTCAATAACGTCTCTTTTCCAAGACTCTCTTGGCTACTCCCTTTACCTAAACTATTGTCAATCTTGCTAAAGTCCCATCTCATTTCAAGCTGAGAATTTTATTTCATCCCCTTTTTCTATCCCATGCCCCCTTATTTCTCTTTTTTTTCCTCTTTTAATACTGATGATGACACCAACTCATGTTAAATGTTACCATGTGCCAAGCACTATGGTTAAGCATAATCACTATGCCACCAAATACAACACTTAATGCTATGGTTAGCCCAGTTTACACATGTGTAAACCCACTGAGTCTTCATTTCAAAGCCCTTGCTTTCTCAACAGTAGACCCTCATACCTCCTATATTATCTTGGCCCCTCCCCACTCCCCTGGGACCCCAATACAACTATCTCCGACACTAAATCCCCTCACTGAAACTGCTCCCGGGAATTCTCGCCTCCTAAAGCTCATTCTCACCACAGTCCCCTTTCCAAATCAATAACCAGTGAGATCCTCTCCAGTCACTCAACTCCTCTGTGGGTTTCTTCTCAGGACTCCTACCTCGCACCAGCAACCCCTTCTTGTTCCCGCCGCGGGCCCGTCCTTTGGGGACCAAGAACGGAAGCGCGCCTGCGCACTGAGACCCTTACCCTAACTGCCGCCGCGCGCCCCAAGGAATGGCAGTGGAAGCTTCTCGCGCTCCCATACACGCACACTCATCCAGAGTTCCAAGGAGACCAGAGGGGAGGAAAAGACTAAAAAAACGGGAGGAGAAAAAGAAGGAAAAAAGAGTGAAGAAAGTACAGCTGATAAGCGCTAGGAGTCTAGCCCCAGGTCCGCGGACACTTCCTATTGTTACTAGGAAACAGGAAGTGTCCTAGAGGCAAAAGGCTCCCCGCGAAACTTCCGCCTCAGGAACACTTCCTTTCCCGCCTCCAAACAACTGTACAGCACATACTTCCGGCGCTAGGTTCTAGCTAGGCTTAACTCTGACTCCGCCTACGTAGGTCGCAACGCAGAGCGATTAGCAACTACCTTGACACACTTCCGTTTAGTGATGCTAAAATCGTTCCGGTGTATATTGAATGAGATGAAAGAAAAAAAACCCCAAAGATCCTGCACCCCTGGCAACAGTACTTTGGCGACACTTTTCATGGGGGTCGCTGAAAGACTCCCTAAAATAGATTAGAAAACCTCATTAAAGTTATTCCTTAGTATTAAAAAGAAATGTGGGCTATCAGTGGATTTAGTTTGAGCACGGCCTGTCCTCCCACCTTTTAGGTTTTGGAGACACTTCGGTGGCCTGGCTGGTGTATACGGTCAATCTGCCCGGCGTCTCCTCCCCTTAGCACCCAAAGACCCTTTGCAAGATATTTCTCCGACACCTTAGGCTGAAGGTGATCCTGCAAACTTTTCCTTCCTCCTCCGCCAGGAAAGCTCCCTTCCACTTCCGCTTTCTGGCCCGTCGGCCCCGCCTCCCCTACCCCCCGCTGGGTCCTAGCGCCGGCTCTTCACTGGCAGGGTCTGGGGCTCTGACTGTGAGAGGATCTAATCCTGACGCCACGGAGTCGGTTCAGATCGACTCAGGTAAGATGCGCCGGTAAGAGTCGCAAGGACCTGGGTTGGCTCCCGCGCGGACGTGACCCTGGCTGGCCTCAGTTTCCCTGTGGGGAGCGAGGGAGAACTGGCTTGGCCAGGCGCGGGCGGGGCGGGCGGTGAGCGGCCCGGGGCAGCCTCCGGGCCCAGCAGGTCCTAGAACCCGCCGGCTGTTCCCCCGGGCCGGCTGCTGCGGATGCCTACAATCGGCCGAGGCGGCCGGCGGCCGTGCGCGGTGCGGGCCCAGAGGTCCTAGAGCCCGCCATGTTGCGGGCTTTTGTTTCCGCGGTGCGGCCGGCCCGGCAAGGCCCCCGCCGCCGGTGGACCCCTCCTCGGCGGAGGCCCTGGCCGCCCCTCCTACGGTCCTAAAAAGCGCCATCTTGCAGAGCCTTTGTCCCGCTTTCGGGCCTCTGTTCATTCATTTTTCATTCCCACGTTCTTCTTTCACTCTTTCTTGCCACGTTTGCTGATGCCACGCTTTAATAGGGTTTATTAGGAAACGAGTCCTGCCGAGGGCCCTGCCCTGGGGAATTGCCTTTCTGGCCAGAGCATCAAAATACAGGTGGCAGAGAGAGGAAAGCAGGACTTGCGCAGCCCTTGGCCCCACTCAGAGTGCCTGTTAGGCCCTAGCACCCTTCAGTCTTCCATGTCTCAAGAACCCCATTTCACTGACAAAGAAACTGAGGCCCAGTGCACCGCGGACCCCTTACCTCTGCTGCCCATTAAGTTCCCTCTATTGGTATATGTTTGTGGTACATAATAAACACATTAGTCATGGAGGATTGGTACATATACATATCGCATTTTGATCTTTTTCATTAAGTATGGAGTACTCAAAGGATACAAAAGAGTTTTCCCTTCCAAGAAGGCAAACAATGTCCACTTGGCAGAGGTTATGGCATGTAGAGGGGTCCAAATTTGAGAATTTTGCCTGGAGCTTTGTTCGCTGACCAGAGGGAGAGATTGCCACTAAAGCTGAGGCTGAAAAAGACCAGACTTTAGACCAAGAATATGATTAGTTTTCACCTCTGCAGTTTCATCAACTTCCAAATCGCTTATGGCCTGTGAACCTTATGTGATGCCAACTAATTTAGAGGGGGAGAGTTAGGTGCTTCCTTTTCACCTTATCCTTGCCCCCAGGGCCGTAATCTGAGCTTTTGGGGAATCAAATCTCTGCCTATGGGTGAGACAGCAGAACTTATCCCCCTACTAAGTAAGGAGTGAAGCAAAGATAGGACTTCATTAAAATAGTGAGCCTGCTGTGGAATACTGAAGTGCTATTTGGACCTTGTGTACTGGGAAAGGAAGACAAATTCAGTTCATAAATAGCAATTGACTTTTTCACAAACTAATATAGGAGCGGCAAAGGCTATAAACCCTGATTTGAATTCCTTGTGAAGTTAATTCGTGCTCTTTGCCTCAGGTGACTAAATAGTTCTAGACATAAAGGATGCAAATAGTCAAGTTTCTCAGCTTTTCAGCCTGGACCCCCAGTGCTGGAGATAGGTAATTAACCCTTCAATGCCTAGTGATCCAAGCTTGCAACACCCATAACAGTGGAACATAATGAAATGTGTTCTCTTCAAATTTTTGTCCCTTGAATTTTTCTAGATCGTACATATGAATTTCATGCAAAAATTCAAAAAATTTCAATCTTCAGCATAAATAGGTTAACAATCAGAACATAAGATGTATGGTACTAGCAAAGCAATTGTCAGAAGAGAGCAGAAGTTTGGGAGTCTGACCAGCTGGCTTTGAATACTGGCTGCTATTACTAGTTACTTTGCCTCTCTGTGTTGTCACTTCTTTTTTTTTTTTTTTTTTTTTGGTAGTACCGGGAATCAAACACATGACCGACAGCAGGCTTGCCAGGCAGGTGCTTTGCCACTGAGTTAAATCCCCTGCCTTGTATTTATAATACTGATTTCATTGGCCAGGGTCCTAGGCTTTTGATTTCATTTTATCTTAATTACTTCTACACAGGCCTGTTTCCAAATTCAGTTACAGTGGGAGCTAGGGATTTGATATATGAATTTTGGGAGAATACAAATACTCAGTCCATAATAAACTTCTAAGCATTTTTAAGATTAGCGTAATATGCGTAAAATGCTTAGAATGAGACCTGACCCACAGTAAACTTGCAAGGAATGTTTGATCCAGATGAGACCATAAAAAAATTTAAGAAGGGAAAAAGAAAGATTACCAGGGATGTAGATAACATTAAGAAATGTAGTCAAGAAAGCCTTCTTGAAGGAAGTGGCAGACAGTTGAGACCCAAATGAAATCAGAGACAGCTACACAAAAGATCCTAAGGGAATAGTGGTTGTGACAGAGTTAGGGAGGAATTGAGCTCTTTAAAATAAAGAAAAGGGGCCTGGGTAGGTGGAGCCTAGTGAGCTGGTGGAGAGGAGTCAGAGATAAAAGGTAGGCAGGAAATAGATGGACTGTGGCTTTATTGTTAGTGGAAAAATATTGGTCTTTGTCTGACAGCAGTGTTAGGATTTAGCTAAAAAAACCCATCAAGTGAATAAAAATGTAGATACAGAAAGAACCCAGTCCGGGGACCTAAGGACTTTTTTTTTTAATTGTTTAATTTTATTGATACATTTTAGATATGCATAATGATAACATTCATTATAGAGAATTTGTACCTGCATGTAATATATCTTGCTTCTTTTTCTTTTTTTCCTTCTTTTCCTTTTTCCCTGCCTCCTCATTTTCCTTCTCATTTGAACATTTCTTCCCATTTCTCAATATCTCAATATATTTTGCTCCTTAGTTACACTTTTGGTTTCTCACACCAGAGAAACCATGCAATATTTGAACATGTGTGTCCAATTTATTTTATTTAATAGTATGGGCCTGCAGACTTAAGAGTTTGAATCTGACCTTGTATGTATTATTCTTATATATATTATTTCCCCTGTGGAGTATTAATCTCCACATCTAAAAACAGATGTAGTAAAAATGAGTCTTCAAGGAGCCTATAAACACCTAAGGATATGTCTTTTTTTTTTTTTTTTTTTGAGTCTGGGTCACACTAGTTCAGGCCTTGTAGCCTAGGCTGGCCTCAAACTTTTGGTGATCCTCCTGCCTCAGCCTCTTAAGTGCTGGGGATTACAGACATGTACCACCACACCCAGCTTTTTGTTTTTGTTTGAATTCTGTTTTTGTTTTTTTAGTTTTTTTCTTAAATGCTTGTGATCAAAGCCAAAGCCTCTCACACATGCTAGAAAAGCAGTCCACCACTGAGCTAATCCCCAGTCTATGTGTTTGAGGTTTTTCGTTGTTCTTTTTTTTTTTTTTTTTAAGACAGAGTCTTGTTATGTAGCCCAGACTAACCTCAAACTTGCAGTGATCTTCTTGTCTCAGCCTGCTGGAGTGCAGGGGTTACAAGTGTATACCATCACACCCAGCTTCATGTACATGTGTTTGATTCTTAAGTGTTGGGTGGAATGATCCAGAAACTGTGTTTAAAATACAGGCTCTTATGTCCTGCCTCAAACTCCCCAGATGATTATTCTGATACTAGGGACTTACAGACTTCACTTGGAGAAGTAGCATTCTAGGAAAACTGTGTATTTAATAGTAGAACTACATGGGCCTAGCTTACCTGGCCTTCTTTTTTTATTTTTTATTTTTTGTCTTTTTGAGACAGGATCTCGCTATGCAGTTTAGGCTGACCTTAAGCTCTCACTTTGTAGCCTAGGCTGATCTCGAACTTGCAGTGATCCGCTTGCCTCAGCCTCCCGAGTGCTGGGATTACAGGCATGTGCCACCCTGCCCAGTTTGGCCTTCCACTTTCATGGAGTTGGATGCCTACTGGGACTGACCAGGTACTCCCTTACCCTTTCCCTGGGAAGTACCTTAGAAGGGATTTATTCCTCCAGCAATCTGATTTCTGTTTCACAGATTGAGGCCAGGAGCTGTCAAGGGCTGCAATAGTGTGCAAGCTCAGAACCAGCAGACCCAGTCTCCTGAAATACAAGGGGTATTGGTTTTGATCTCAAGGCAGTTGCATAGGGATAAGAGAAGATATAGGTGCAGTCTGAGCTCAAGTTTCTGGTTATGATGAGGCTGGCCCGAGCAGCAGAAAGCTTGGGAAGTCTCATCACTGGGCTATGGCCCAGTGACTTAAAAACACCTTATTTCAAGTCAAAGCTGTGTGGGTAGATGTCATGTTACTCTTGGAACCTCAGTTTATTCATCTGTAAAATGGGGACTGTAACTCCTATCTGAGGAAGCATAAGAATTAACAATAAGTATGTTCAGTAAAGTGTCTGGCTCTGAAAAGACTCAATAACTAAGGGCAGTAATTATTCTTGTCTCATTCAAATCTCACCCAACCCTCTGAGGTAAGTACTATTTTTACCTCCATTTTTCAGATGAGAAAACTAAGGTCCTCAGACATACAATAAATTGCACAAGTTCACATCAGCTTGGAAGTGATGGAGGCAAGATCTGAACCTGAGCATTTTGGCTTCCAAGACTGTGCAGTTAACAACAGTGCTGTACTGTTGCTCTCGACCTCATTTTTTTTACCTGTGAAAGGAACTTTTGTCATGATGCTGACATGAAGGTGAGTCAATACACATAAAGAGCATAGGATACAACCTGGAATTTGACAAGTGCTTAGTAAACCTGAGTAGTTTTGTTTGTTGGTTGGTTGGTTGGTTACTCTTTTTTAAGTGCTGGGTATTGGGCCAGGGCCTCATTTGTGTTGGCAGGCACTCTACCACTAATCTGTGATCCCAGTCTGATATCATTACTTTTCTTAAGGAGAAATTTTATCAAGGAGACTGTCCAGAGATAGCCTGGTAGAAGATAGTGGGTCTCTCATCCAGATATAGAACTAGAAGGGGAATTCACATAGTTAAAACTCAAGCCCTTTAAGTCAGCTTCAAGCCCAAGATTTAGTGGCAAAAGTGAAATAACCAAGTTGAGGGCAGAATGGAGTTATGTGGGATCGGGGCCAAAACACAAAGACAGTGTACAGGAAGAACTTAGGGGAAGTGGAGCTCATATGAAGAATTGGTAGGATTTAGAACAACCAGAAAGAGCCTGGGAACTTGGCATAGTATGGAAGCCATGGAAAGTTCATGAATGGGATAGGGGTATCACATGGTACTTTGGGGAGCTGACTTCTGCTGCATGGGTGAGGGGCGGAACAGTGGATAGGACTGAGGCAGGACCTACAGATAGGAGGGTGCTGACTTGAAGCCTTTGCCACTCACTGGAGGGGCTTCTGGATCCACTAGCTAAGTGGTGCCCTTGCCTTTTTCCGTATTTCCCTCAGCATCCCCCGTCTCAGCTCTGTTCCACTCTCCTCCTCAACCCCAATGTCAGAAACCTCCAACCACAGAGGTGCACAAAGAAGACAGGCCTAAAACAACTACTAATTTCACTGAGACCTCATGGTAAATTATCCCAAGGGCTGACAGTAGAGTATAGGTCTCCTAACCTCTGGACACACCTGGCTCTTCTCCCCACTGCCAGCCTACTGACCCAGCTACAGCTGCTGTGTTCTCCTTAAGTGGATCTGCTATAATCCTCTTTTGTTCATCCCCTGCGAGGATGAGCTGGTGTTAAAGCTAGTGCAGCCTTTAATCCTATTTCCTCCCAATCATGATCCCAGGAGCAGCTGAGTGGACAGTGTCTGAGCTCTGGGCAGAAAGTAGGGACCTCAAGTTAGAGCTGGTGTCCCAGGAGGCCTCATACGATCAGATATGTAGATTATGACTAAGAAAGAGATTTCTGGCTGCTAGCAATAGCTCATGGTGAGAGAGTGAGCTCTCCCACTACCAGAATTATGGGAGCAGGAGCCCAACAGAGATTCCAAAGCAGAGAGTGAACTAGAATTCCTTTTTGGGATGGAGTCCCTTCCCCTGTACAATGCCAGAATTCTTTGTGTGCTGCATTTCTGACAGCTGACCAAACAGGTCTATCACTGTCACACAGTGCCAGCTACTCCATGTAGCTATCATCTGGACCTAGGAGATCCCTGGGCATCTAGAGATTGGGCCAGGCCCACAGCCTGTTACCCTCTGCCTCTGTCACCATGCAAAGGACCCTGCATCCTGCAAGTCCTTGGACCCTGAGCTGAGGGGTAGGATGATGAAAAAGGTGGATCTGAGGCATTTTGGGGATGCCATAGTATTGGAAAAGCCCAGAGCTTGGGGAGGGAAGTACAGGTGGCCCTTTTCTAATGTAGCCCTCTCTCTTAGCCCCCTGGGCCCCTCACTGTTCACTCCTACCCTTAGCAGAACAAAGAAACTCAGAGTGTCAGAGCCAGGAATGGTTGTGGGATTCCCTTGGTTTGTGTTTGTGGTTAGCATGCCAGGTGAGAAATGTGATGAGATAAATTCCCTGTGAGGCCCTGAGAAGCCTTTGGTGAACACAGACCTTGAAGAATAGGGAAGGAATTTGTCTTTGGCCTAATTTGATTGTCTTGCAGAGAAGCCCCACCCACCAAGGTCATGGAGGTGGAGGCCACCGACACCCGGTCCCCTGCTCCTGGGTACAAGCGCTGTGGCCGCCGCTATAAGTGCCTGTTCTGCACCAAGACATTTCCAAACGCTCCCAGGGCCGCACGCCATGCTGCCACACATGTGCCTGCTGACCATGCCGAGGAGGTGGTAGAGGTGAAGCCAAAGCAGGACACTGAAGCCAAGGAAGAAGGCAGTGGGGATAAAGGGTCAGGCTCAGCGGCAAAGCCTCGGCCCTATGCATGCCCACTGTGCCCCAAGGCATATAAGACGGCACCCGAGCTCCGCAGCCACGGGCGCAGCCACACGGGTGAGAAGCCCTTTCCATGTCCAGAGTGCGGTCGCCGCTTCATGCAGCCCGTGTGCCTGCGCGTGCACTTGGCCTCACATGCGGGCGAGCTACCGTTCCGGTGTGCACATTGCCCCAAGGCCTACGGTGCGCTCTCCAAGCTCAAGATCCACCAGCGTGGTCACACGGGTGAGCGGCCCTATGCCTGCACTGACTGCGGCAAGAGCTTCGCTGATCCCTCAGTTTTTCGAAAGCACCGGCGCACGCACGCGGGCCTGCGGCCTTACGGCTGCGAGCGCTGCGGCAAGGCATACGCGGAGCTGAAGGACCTGCGAAACCATGAGCGGTATGCATGCTGTCCTTCGTGACTGCTGGACGGTAGCTAATGGGGTGAGGGGCGGAGGACCTCTGGAAGGTGGGGGGCCAGGCTGCTGTGAGGGGCGAGGACAAGCAGGTGTCGCTGGTTGGGGGGGGCACTTTGAGATGGAGCCCCGAAGGGTTGGGGTCCATTACTGTAGGTTTCATATCTGCCAGGCAGGAGGGCAGTATTTGGTCGTGGGGTACCCAGGTGTGGGTAAGACCTCGTTTGCACAGGTCTGTGATGGGTGTAGAGGTCTTACCCAGAGGTTTCTTGGGCACAGGCCTTAGTGGGTCAGGCTGAGGAACCCAGCACTGTTTAGGGTCACAGCCCAATAGGCAGCAAGGCGCCTTCACTTTCACACCCGACCCTCCCTGCCTCCACAGGTCCCACACTGGGGAGCGTCCCTTCCTCTGCTCTGAGTGCGGGAAGAGCTTCTCCCGCTCTTCATCTCTCACCTGCCACCAGCGCATCCACGCGGCACAGAAGCCCTACCGCTGCCCCGCCTGCGGCAAGGGCTTCACACAGCTCAGCTCTTACCAGAGCCATGAACGCACGCACTCCGGGGAGAAGCCCTTCCTGTGCCCACGCTGTGGCCGCATGTTCTCTGACCCCTCCAGCTTCCGGCGCCACCAGCGCGCGCATGAGGGCGTGAAGCCCTACCGCTGTGACAAGTGCGGCAAGGACTTCCGGCAGCCTGCAGACCTGGCCATGCACCGGCGCGTGCACACGGGCGACCGGCCCTTCAAGTGCCTGCAGTGTGATAAGACGTTTGTAGCATCCTGGGACCTCAAGCGGCATGCCCTGGTGCACTCTGGCCAGCGACCCTTCCGCTGCGAGGAGTGTGGGCGCGCCTTCGCCGAGCGTGCCAGCCTGACCAAGCACAGCCGCGTTCACTCAGGCGAGCGCCCGTTCCACTGTGGCGCCTGCGGGAAGTCCTTTGTGGTGTCGTCCAGTCTCAGGAAGCATGAGCGGACCCACCGGAGCAGTGAGGCTACCCCACCAGAGCTGGTGGTCGGATTGGCACTGCCAGTCAATGTGACAGGTGAGGGCCCGGCTGCCCCAGGTACAACCACAAGCCTTGGGGACCCTCCAACTGGGCTGCTGGGGCTGCCCCCCGAGTCCAGTACGGTGATGGCCACGCAGTGGCAAGTGGTAGGAATGACGGTGGAGCATGTGGAATGCCAGGGCCCGGGCGTCGGGGAGGCTGCAGGTCCCTTAGGATTGGCCGGGGTTGAGGAGGCCGATGAGAAGCCACCCCAGTTTACTTGTCGTGAGTGCAAAGAAACCTTCCCGACACTGACCTTGCTGCGTCGGCATGAGCGCTCACACCCCGAGCTCCGGCCCTTCCCCTGTACGCAGTGTGGCAAGAGTTTCTCGGATAGGGCGGGGCTGCGCAAGCACAGTCGCACTCATAGCTCAGTGCGCCCCCATGCCTGTTCCCACTGCCCCAAGGCTTTCTTAAGTGCCAGTGACCTGCGCAAGCATGAACGCACTCACCCTGTGCCGGTAGGGACCCCCATACCACTGGAGCCACTTGTGGCTTTGCTAGGAATGCCTGAAGAGGGGTCAGCCTGAAGCCTATGGTCCCCTTCACCACGCTCTCTCCTGAAGTACCCTTCCCAGACAGAAGCCTCAGGCTGCTTTGTCCACCCCCTGGAGTCTTTAGACTCCGATCCCTGCCCCTGAGTAAGTAGCTCACCTGCGTAAAACTAAGAGAGGTGGGGACAGTAAAAGCTGGCAGCAGCTTTGAGAGACAGGATTCTCTCCGGACATTCATTAAAGCATTCACTTTGACACTGGACTATCTTCTGTGTTCTGTGGTTCAGTGGAGACCCCAGACTGACCGCTCTTTAGATGTATTTGTTTCCCAAAGTATGTTTTGGAATGTCTTCTGACAAAGGATTCCATTGCCAAGTACAGAAAGTTCCCTATCCTTTTCTTGGAAAATTTTATCAAAAGCATCAAACTAGGAGTGGTACACACACCTATAATCCCAGCTACCTAGGAGGTTGAGGCAAGAGATCCCAAGTTTGAGGCCAAGTCTGGGCAATTCAGTAAGAGCCTGTCTCAGAATAAAAATAGAAGGCTAGGAATGTAGCTCCTTACCCTCTGGGTTTGAACCTCAGTAAAAAAGTCCTGCAATGAACAAATCGTATTTAGCTTTGTTTAGCCCATACTTATATGATCAGGGAAGACTTTTAGTGAGTAGTGGGTTTTTGTTTTTGTTTTTGTTTTTTGAGAGAGGGTTTCACTATGCAGTTCAGGCTGGCTTTGAACTCTATAGCCCAGGGTGGCCTCATACTTAAGGCAATCCTCCTGCCTCAGCACTGAGTAGTTTTATAGATGATAACCAGAGGCCAAAAACTTACTACTGTATATTACAGTAACAAATCAAAAAGTACACTTTGAGGAAAAAAGGTTCCTATAGCAACAACAAAAAGAACACAATGCATAAGAAATGTGTAGGGTCCAGGAGTTTAGCTCAGCAGCACAAGCACCTGCCTGGCAAGCGCAAGGTCATGAGTTCAATCCCTGGTACTACCAAAAAAAAAAAGAAAGAAAAGAAATGTGTAAAATCTATATAAATAAAATGATATATCTGGCCTGAAGCATAAAACCTAAGTACATGGGAACGTACTATGTAACTGAATGGAAAGTTATTTCCAAATGATGTTGATTTTTCTACCCCAGTTTAATCTTTGAATTTTTTTAGCATTCTAAAAGACTTTTTTTTAAATACAATTTAAAAATCCAAAACAGTACAAATTTAAAAATCCAAAACAGTACATTTTTGTGTGTGTGCTGAGGACTGAACCCAGAGCCTTGTGTAGGCTAAGGACAAGCCCTACTGCTAATCTTTTTTTTTTTTTTTTTTTTTTTTTTTTTGGTACCAGGGATCGAACTCACGACCTTGCACTTGCCTACTGCTCATCTAAATTCCCTAGTTCACAATACATCCAGAAACAGTAAAGGCAATATTTGACATACTGGGTAATCAAAGCAGTGGAATAAAAACAGGGTATCACTGGCACAAAAATAAATTAACCAATGGAGGGAGGATTCAGAAGCAGCCCTAAATATTTCTGTGAATTTATGATAAATGATTGTTCAAATAAATAGGAAAAGGAAAATGTTAAGTAGCTTTCCCTGAAAGTCATTGTGAGAGGCTGAGTATGGTGGCTCACACTGGTAATCCCAGCACTCACAGAGACTGAGGCAGGAGGATCAGAGTTCAAGGCCAGCCTAAACTGCACAGCAAAACTCTTGTCTCAAAAAGACAAAAAAAAAAAAAGGAAAAGAAAGAAAGAAAGAAAGTAAGTTAGTGTAAGGCTTCAAGTTCAGTCTCCAGCACCATTAAAAAATTCAAAAAGTAGGTTGAGGATGTAACTCAGTGGTACAGTGCCTGCCTGGCAAGTACAAGATCGTGAGTTTAATTCCTGGTACAAAAAAAAAAAAAAAAAATCGAGAAGTATGTCAAATGGAAAAAACAAGGTACAGATAAGATTTTGGAGGAAAGAAAGGCATAGTTATGCAGTTAATATACTTCTCTTTGGGCCAAGTTGTACATAGCTCTCAAATTCTCAAACTATCTCTAGGATACTCAAGAACTGATTCCAGGTTATCACTCTTAGCCACTAGGGTCTCCTCTGTTTATATACCAAGACAAAGCCAAAGGTTGGTATGAAGTTGAACTTTTATCTGTGCTCTTAAGATTTGGGGTCTACTGTGTTGCAGTGGCAGGAAGTAACATCTCGAGGCCCATGTGCCAGTGGGGACATTGGCAGTTGGCTATAGCTCAGCACAGGTACACGGGCAAGGAGCAAAAGTCGCAAGTGTTCCTCTGATGGCAGGGACCTGCATATCATACCTAGAGCCTCAGAGACCAGTTTTAAAAGGGATCGTCAAGGCTGGGGGCATAGCTTAAGGATACCATGCTGGCCTCACATGTTCAAGGTTCTGAATTTGGTCCTCAGCAATGCAAAATAAATAACATTTTAAAAAATTGGTGAAATGACTATATATATATATATCTCAATAGATAGCCTTGGGTATCTAGCTACAATGAAGGGTGAAATGAGTCCCACAAATACTCAAGATTATTAACCCTTTCTAGGCTCAGAAACTCCTTCCTTCTTATGACACTCCAGGTATTTCATACCTGAGTTCCCTGAAGAAACATATAGTGTGACTTTTAAAAATGATTTTAACAGCTTTGTTAAGATGTAGTTCATAAAATTAACCTGTTTGAAGCATACAACTTTGGTCTTTGGTTTATTCACAGGGTTCTGCAGCCTTCACAGTCTAATTTTAGAGCATTTTTATACCCCTAAAAAACCCTCTACAGATCACTTGTCACACTCCTTATTCCTCACTGACACAACCCCTTACCCTTGAGGAATCCTTGATCCAATTTCTGTCTATGAATTTGTCTATTCCATACATTTCAAGTAAATGGAATGAATCATACCATATGTGGTCTTTGGTGACTGGCTTCTTTCAGTTAGCATTGTGGTTGCCTTCATTGAATGACTTACATCCACACCGTATTCTTTTTTTCAAATAATGTATGAATATTTGCACATGCGTGCGTATGTTTTACTGGGAATTGATTTCAAAGCCTTTGAACTGAAAAGTACCTCCCCATATTTATTTATTTGGTTGGCTGGTTGGTTTGGTTTGGTTTTTTGAGACAGGTTCTCACCATGTAGTTGAGGCTGCCCTTAAACTTACTATGCTGACCTTGGACTTTTGCACTTCTCCTGCATTAGCCTCACAAGTGCTGGAATTACAGATTTATTCTTCCTTCTTTTGTGTGTGGATATGCAATTGTCCCAGCAGTATTTGGGTTTTTATTGTTAATTTTGGAAGATATTTTTTTAAGGCAGTGTTTGTTGAAAAGACTGCTTTATTGAATTGTCTTCATATCCTTGTTGAAAACTAACTAAACTAAATGAAGTTTCCCCCCTGTAATGAACTTTATTTATTGTTTGAGAGGCATAAATAATTTTTTGAGGGGGCAGAATTTAAAAGTACATACTTATGTAGAGTTTGGGCCCTCTAGAGAGAGGTACCCCCATACTTTCTTTTTTTTTTTTTAATCGGTACCAGGGATCGAACTCACGACTGCCTGCTTGCAAGGCAGGCGCTTATGCCGCTGAGCTAAATCCCCAGCCCCCATACTTTCAACTTAATTCCATTGGTCTATATAGTTGTCTTTATGCCAGTAACGTGTGTGTGTGTGTGTGTGTGTGTGAGAGAGAGAGAGAGAGAGAGAGAGAGAGAGAGAGAGAGAGAGAGAGAGGGAGAGGGAGAGGGAGAGAGACATGGTCTGACTGTGTATTCCAGGGTGGCCTTGAACTCACTACATAACCTAGACTGGTCTGTGTTTCACAGTAATCTTCCTGCCTATCTCCCAAATGCTGGGATTACAGTTGTGTGCCACCATAACCAGCTGTAGCTTTCTTGTAAATTTTGAAATCAGGACCAGTGAGTCCTCCAACGTTTTCAAGATTATTTCTCCTTCTTTGGATCCCTGGAACTTCTATTTGAATTGTACTGTCAGCTTATCAATTTTTGCCATGGGAGAAGTAAAAGCTAGACAGGATTTTGATATGGGTTGACTGGATTAATTGATCCATTTCAGGAATGTTGACATCCTAACGCTAAATCTTCTAACCTGGAAGCACAGGATGTTTTTTCATTTAGTTAGAATTTTTTTTAACCATACCAAAGTTATATTAAGTGTAGGAAAATAAACAGGCTCTGCAGAGCTAGTTTGGGGCAAGTGAAAGTAGGAAGTGAAGAAACCCTACAGCATGAAGGTGGGTCACCATGCTGGAGAACACAGAGCCTAGAGCTTCAAGTTCTTGCAACAGTATTTTCAGTGAATAAATCTTATACTTGATTAAATTTATATCAAAAAATTATATCAAGGGCCGGGGATTTAGCTCAGTGGCTTAAGTGCCTGCCTGGCAAGCATGAGGTCGCGAGTTTGATCCCCGGTACCAAAAAAAAAAAAAAATTTATATCAAAACTTTTTATTCTTTTGTCACTATTGCAAATGAATTGCTTTTTTCATTTTTGGATTGTTTATTGCTAGTTATGAAAAATATGGTATATTTTTGTATATCATTCTTATATTTTATACAATCTTGCTGAACTTATTAGCTCTAATAGTTGTGTGTGTGTATCCCTGAGGATTTTCATACAAGATCATACTATCTGTAAACAGAATTTACATCTTCCTTTCCAATCAGGACAGCTTTTATTTCTTTTCATGACTAATTTATCAGGCTGGAAGATTCAGCACAGATTATAAAGGAGTGAGCAACCTTGCACTGGGCATGGTGACACATACCTGTAATCCCAGCACTTGGGAGGCTGAGGCAGGAAGACTGCCAAGGTTTCAAGGCCAGTGTAGGCTATATAGTTCAAGGCCATCCTGAATAAATTACATAGTGAGATCCTGTTTCAAAAAATTGGAAAAAAAAAAAATCAAGTCCAGCCTGGGCACTTAACCAGATGGTGTCTCACCAAAAAAAAAAAAAAAAAAAAAATCTGGAGATACAGCTCAGTGTGAAGGCCCTGTGTTCAGTTCCCAGTACTAAATAAATAAATATTCCTGAATCTGAAAATGCTCATATGGCTTAATCTGTATTAAATTAAATTAATTATTTTTTGGGTGTTTAGCCATCCCTGTATTCCTGGAATTAACCCCATTTGGCTGTGCTTTATATTTTAATATATTGCTAGATTTAGCTTGCTAGTATTTTATTTGTGATATTTGGGACTGTATTCATAAGTTTATTCTGTTTTTTCTTGTGATGTCTTTGCCCAGTTTTATTATGTGAGTGACACCTAGACAGTCTGACTTCTGTACCTCACTTTTCTTCTGTCCCACATCCCTTACCTCCCCAGCTCCTTGGCATGTTTTCCCAGGTTGTAGATGCATCTTGGAAATGCAGAACCAGAAGCCCTGGCAGCAGCTTTCAGTCTGTATGGTGTACTGTGGTCATCAGCATCCCCCCCCTTGCCAAGTGACTGAATCAGGGCTCACTCAAGACACTGTTCAGGCCCTGGCACAGAAAGAAAGGAAGCAAGGAGGAATAAAAGAGACAGAAAGGTTGAGGGACAAGGAGACAGGAAGAAACAAGGCTCCTCACAGGAGCATGTGCTAGCATGGGCTGAGGCTGAGGCCGAGGCCCGAGGCCAGAGGCTGCAGAATCTGCTGGCAGGGCGTTTGTTTTGGATTCAGCTGAACAATTCAGAAACCAATTCTGAACTGACACACAGCCCACTCACAACTGCAGTCTCTTCCAGGAGACTGCCTTCCTTCGTCTCCACCCCAGCCAAAATCTCATCTCCCACCCACTCCTTCCAGGAAGCATGATCCAGCCTGAACAACCTTCTGTTGATTTGTTTCTTTGTTCCAGCTCTGGGACCTTTGCCTTTGCTGTTCCCTGGGGATGGGTGGAACCCACTGCCATAGACTAGCCCATGATGCTCATCTCAGTTTAAGGGTCACTGGATTAAATTTTTTTCTCTTCCTCCTTTTGCTTTTTTATGGGGTTAGGAGGTCAGGGTCTTGCTAAATTGTCCGGGCTGGCCAAACTTGTGATCCTTTTGTCTCAACATCATGAGTAGCTGGGACCATACTCATGTACTACCATGCCATGCGACTTGTTTCTGTTGTTGCACAATAAACTACCACACATTTAGCATCTTAAAACAGTACCCAATTATTTTCTCATAGTTCTATAGGCCAGAAATCCAGGCTTCTGACTGAGTTCTCCATTTAGGTCTCAGGAAGCTAAGCCAAGGTGTTGAACATCCTGGGCTCTTAATGGAGGTTCTGGTGTAGAATTCACTTCTAGATTGATCCAAGTTATTAACAGAGTTCAGTTCTATTTGGCTATAGAACTGAGGTCCCTATACACAAGTCCTTGCCAGGTATGATGGTGCACACTTACAATCCTAGAGGCAGGAGATCACTGCGAGTTCAAGGCCAGTCTGCAGTACACAGTGAGACCCTGTCTCAACACACACACCCCCAAAAAATTCCTTGAGTTTTCTTTACTAACTGTCTATAAGCCAGAGGCTGTTTTCAGTTTCTAGAGGCTGCCTACATTTCTTCGCTTCAGACCCCTCCACTGAGTATACAGCAAAGTCACATGAAGTCCTTCAGTTTTCTTTGACTTTCATTCTGCCTTCCTCTGCTGTTGCTGGCTAGAGAAATTTCTCTACTTTTAAGCATTCATGGATTGCACTGGCCTGTCTGAATAATTCAAGATGATTTCCTTATTTTAACTTCAGATAACCGTAATTAATGGCCTTAATTATACCTGCAAAGTACCTTTGTCAGGTAAGGTAACATTCATGGAGATGAGTGCATGAGATACGTAGGGTCATTATTTTATCTACCACATTCCACCCTCTAACTCTCAGAGTCCATTCTGGGCCAGGCACCCCAAAGGGCAGAGGCAGAAAGATTGAAAACTCCAGCCTAGTGCAGGCAATTTAGCAATTTAAGAGAGAATCTCTCAAAATAAAAAATGAAAAGAGGTAGGGATGCAACTCAGTGCAATGGCCTTGGGTTCAAATGTGTCCCACATGTAAAATACATTTCTAAAATTCTCATCCTCTTACAGCAAGAAGTGAAAGTTAAAAAAAAAAAAAATCTCATCAAATGACCAAAATTTCATCATGTAAATCAGCTACAGATGAGGTTTTGGGTATAGTCCATCATGAAGCATAATTCTTCACCTTTGGAAATAAAAAAATGAGCCCTGTGCTCCAGGACAACACACACTGGCAGTGCGAGCACAGGACAACAGTTAAGACAACAGTTCAAAGAGGGGGCAGATGAGGGCTGGGGATACAGCTCAGTGGCATGGTGCCTGCCTGGCAAGCATGAGGTCCTGAGTTTGCTTTCTAGTTCCAAAAAAAGAAGAAGAAAGAAAAAAAAACGTTGGGGGTAGATAGAAAGCAGAAAGGAGTCATAATCCAAGCGATTTCAAAATCCAGCAGGGAAAATTCTCCTGGGTTATCAGGCCTAAAATAATAATCCTTCAGGCTTTGTCCTGCCCTCTGGACTCTCAATTCCACCCTACGGATTAGTCATCTTTCCTAAAACACCAACTAAAACAGCCATCATCAACTCCTTGTCATTTGTTTTTGTTATATTGCGCTACTTACTCTAAAAGACTGTGTGTTACTGTTTTTTAATATCTTAGCAACTTATTCACTCAACCTTTCCACTAGAATGTAAATTGCATGGAAGCAGAGATCTTGTCTTTATTTTAATTTCTGTTTTTCAAACACATGCTATAATGCCTGAAATGTGGCCTTGTTCAATAAATATTTCATGAACCAGGTGGAGTGTAGCATGCCTATAACTCCAGCTACTCAGGAGGCTGAGACAGGAGGATCACAAGTTTGAGGCCAACTTGAACAATTTAGCAAATTCACTGTGTCAAAAAAGGATCAGGGTACTGGTGTGTAACTCAACACTCCCTGGATGCAATCCCTGGTACCAATACATTCATACATACATATACACACATACATATATATTTTATAAATAAATTAACAAGTTAGGTAAATGTGGAATAAAGTTAAATTATGACCCCCAAATATGTCTCCATCCCAACCTTCAGAATCTTTGTTACCTTATATGGCAAAAGAAACCTTAAAGATTAGCGAAATTAAGGAATTTGAGATGGAGAGATTGTCCTAGGTTATCTGGGTCTGGCCTATGTAATCATAAGGTACTTACAAGGGGCACAGATAGCCTGGTGTGGTTGCACACACGTGTAATCCTAGCACTTGGGAGGACAGGAGGATTGGTATGAGTTTGAGGCCAGCCTGGAGTACACAGGGAGATCCTGTCTCAAAAAGAGGAGGAGGCACAGGAGAAGTAAGTTAGCAGAGAAGGTGGTATGATGATGGAAGCAGATATTAATGTGCCTTCTAGTTGAGGGTGGGGCCACCAGTCAAGGAATAAGAAGCTGAAAAAGGTAAGGGAATAGATTCTCCACTGGAGCCACCAAAAGGAACCGGTCCTGCCAACACCCAACCAGCTTGGTGAAACTGCTTTTGGACTTCGGACCTCCAGCACTGTAAAAGAACAAATGGTGTTTTAAGCCACCAAGTTTATGATCATTTGTCATATCAGACTGCACTCAGTAGTGTTGACTACAACTACTAGTGGTCCCCTAAGACTCATTTTCCCTTTCTTCCAGAACAATAAAACTTATCTGGGAAAAAACCTGCTCAGGCGAGCATGGTGGTGCACATGCCTATATTCCAAGCACTCAGGAGGCTGAGGCAGGAGGATTACCATGGGTTCAAGGCCAGCCTGGGTTACATAGTAAGTAAAGGCCAACCTGGACTACAGAGCAAGACCTTGTCTCAAAAAAACAAAAAATGCTGCTCAGGAACCAGGGATGGTGGCACAATTGTAACCCCAGCACTTGGGAAGCTAAGGCAGGAGGATCGTCATGAGTCTGAAGTCAGCCCAGGCTATATAGTTCAAAGCTAACCTGAACTACATAGCAAGACCCTGTCTCAAACAAAAACAAAACTGCTTGGTAAAAATCATATTTCTTACATTCTATGGTCATGTGAGTTATATTCTATCTATGGGATTAGAGCAAAAATAATCCTACTCTAAGAACAGTCTTTTGGGGGGGAGTGTTTACTAAGAATCAGAGTCAGAAATTCATGCTTGTCAGGCAGTCACTGCACCATTGAGCTATATTCCCAGTTCTAAAAACAGTCTTTTGATTTCTAGAGCTAAGCATAGTGGAACCACACCTATAATCCCAGCACTCCAAACAGCTGAGACAGGAGGATCACAAATTCAAACCCAGCCTGGAAACTTAGTCACCCTGAGAACTGGTCTTAAAAAAAAAAAAAAAACAGACAGGGGATGTAGCTCAGTACAAAGGCACTAGATTCAGTCTCCGGTACCATACACATAGGAAGAAAGGAAGGAAGCGAGGGAGGGAGGGAGGGAGGGAGGAGCATGTCATTCCTGCACTTTTCTGCCGTCACAAAGGCAACACTATTGAAAGTGATGGTGGCATATCTGAGGCCACTGGGTGACAACAATGCTCTAGGGATGTAATAGCAAGATAAAAAGAACATGGGTCCTGGTGACATCATGGGAAGATCCACCATACTAACTTGGACTTTTATATGAGAAATAAATTTCTGTCTTAAGCTACAGTGAATTTGGGTCTCTGATTCATACAGCTAAAGAAATGAGTCCCTTATAGAAACAGAGAATTCCTACTTACCATCCATTGTATTGACACTACTTCAAAGAATGGGAATCCATGGACTTCTAAGTTTCAGTTTTACTTTTCTCCTTTTTTCCTTTTGGAAAGCTCTTTTGCTATTGTAGTCTTAGGCTGTGTGTGAGGTTGACATTTACTAGGTAGCAAGTTGATGCGAGAAGGTTCTCACCCCATCTGCCTTGGATGACTTTTGGGGCCACCCCATCCTCCCAGGATGCTTTTCTCATTCCCATGAGCAGCTGCCACTAGCTGCCAAGTGCTAGCATGACCTGCAAATAAACACCTCTGCATAGGGGCCAAAAACTGAGACTTCATAACATCACCAGAGCTCATCATGACACACTGTCAATTCATGGGAAGGAAGAACTGAACAGGGGAGACTTTGAAGTGAGTAGGAACTTCTGTCAGCTAGGACAAGTTTTGCTACAGTGGCTCACCACAACAAATGTACTTCACATCCTCCATGAGATAGCTATGGCTCTATTCTATGCCATCATGGTATGGGTGGGTGGGTGGGTGTGTATATGTGTGTGTGTGTGTGTGTGTGTTTGGCAAGGGAGTGAACCCAGAACCTCACACATGCTAGACAAATACTCTACCACTGAGCTACACCCCAGTCCTATGCCATCTGTACTCCAGAATCCAGTCTGAAGGAACAGCTCCAATCTGGAACTTTCAATCTCAAGAGGAGGAAAGGTAGCCGCCCCAGGGTGGCTGTTAAACTTCTTTGAAGTCTACACATCATTTCCACTCAAAGTCCATTGGTTAAAGCAAACTGCATATCCCAATAGGGCATCAGTAGAGTGGTTACAGTCTTCCCATGTGATAGGGCTCCTTAAGGCAGGCCAGTGAATACTTTTTGAACAGATATGAAATCTCCAGTCTTCTTTCATCTTCTTTTTAAAAATTTTTTGTGTCTTTTTTTTTGAGACAGGGTCCCACTATGCAGTTCAGGCTGGCCTTGAACTCACTGCAATCCCCTGCCTCGGCCTCCTGAGTGCTGGGATTACAGGTGTGCATTACCACAACTGGCTCAGTCTTTTTTCTTTATCAGAATTACTTTGAGTTTTTTCCACATACAGTACAAAATAAATGTATCTGCTTCCCAAATCTAATCATGGCATTAAACACAAGTCTAAGATTTCTCGTAGTCTCTATGTCATGTCCAGATGTGATGTCTCTTGATCCATCGACCTATGAAAAAGTATGACAGAGAGAGAGAGACAGACAGACAGACAGACATGCCTGTAATCCCAGCTACTTAAGAGGATGGATCGGGGGAATCACAAGTTTGAAGCCAGCCTGGGAAATTCAGAAGGAACCTGTCTCAAAAATTTTTTTTCAAGAGCTGGAGATGTAGCTCAGTGGTAGAGCACTTGCCTAGTATTTGAGGCCCTGGGTTCCAGCCTCAGTACAAAAAAAAAGTTATCTGCATCCCACCTCCCAACACACCCACATACATCCAAATATAAAGTGCAACAAGGACAAAAGAACAACAGAATACATTCCCATTCAGAGGAAAAAATTGAAGAAGCACAGCCAGTTACGGCTCCATAATAATTAAAAACAGCTGGGTAGATGTTGAAAAACGTCCTGCCTATCTCTGGGGGTGGGACTTCGTCCTGGAAATAGTCCACTAGTTCATTCATCTCCACATCCTTGGTGTGCTCTTAAAATGGACCATCCTCTTCCATTTATTCTCCTTGACTCACTGTAGAGGCCATTGGAGGTTATATGCTCCTGAGAAGGAGTAGCTTTCTTAGTCTCCTCCATGACCACAGAAATTAGGAGACCCAGAGTTTATATTAAACCCTGAAAACTCACAGTTAATATACAAGCTGTTGGGCTGGGGATATAGCTCAGTGGCACAAGTGCCTGCTTGGCAAGTGCAAGGCTGTGACTTCGATCCCCAGTACAAAAAAACCGACAACAACAACAACAACAAAAAAAAACACCAGCTGTTGGCTTCAAGGGAGCAGGGGTAATGATTCTCTTCAGTACCAGCTTCTTATTAATTTGATTCTAGTCAGTTTCATAGACAACAGCTATACCCATAACTCTTTTCAGCTATCTTTTTTTTTTTAGTTGGGTTTTGCAAGGTCATCAAATTGCTCAGGGTGGGCTTGAATTTAGGATCCTCCTGCTTCAACTTCCTAGAGTGGTGCTGTGATTACAGGCATGTACTCCAAGCCCAACTCAGACATACATGTCTCTGTAGATTTAATTGTAAACAGACTAAACCTACTCAATCCCTTGGGAAAACTAAACTCTTAGTCTCAGTCAGGTGTGGTGGCGAACACCTATGATCCCAACACTCAGGAGGCTGAGGCAGGAGGATCGCTGTGAGTTCAAGGCCACCTTGGGCTATAAAGTGAGTTCAATATATTTTTCAGTACATAGTGAGACCCTGTCTCAAAAAATAAAAACAAACAAGCAAACAAAAAACCCACTTAATAAAAAAACCCTCTTAATCTCTTTCTTCTGAATCATCTTGACTAACTTTGTTGGGAACAAACAGTTCAGAGTTTTCTACAAAGGATAACAGTCAAACTTGATATGGCTCTTGCCACAAAGATGAGTTTTAATCAAACTTTGTCACTTAAAATCCTTTTTCTTTTTTGTTTTTGTTTTTGAGACAGGGTCTCGCTATGTAGTTTAGTCTGGCCTTAAGCTTACTATGTAGCCCAGGCTATCCTCAAACTCATGATGATCCTCCTGCCTCAGCCTCCTGAGTGCTAGGATTACACTGGCTCTTAAGGCCCTTCTGTGTTGTAACCTCTACTGGTTAAAAATATAGATCACAAGGGTGGGGAGACAGCTCAATAGCACAGCACTTACCTAGCATGAGGAAGGCTTTGGGTTCTATCCCCAGTAATACACACAGAGCAGATCACTTGCCTGGATTTCTGCTTAGAAACTGACCAGCTTTTCTTATGGTAACTTGTGAAATGCACCCAACAGCAGCTAAGGCCCAGCCTTATGCTAGTTTTGAACCTGGGTTCCAGATTGAAGGCTGGATCAGAACATTGTCAGGTTCACAGCAGAGGGGACAGAGCAGAGCTGCCACGCTACTCACTGATGCTTACCACATCTGTTTCTTTCATTCTTGTTTTAAATTTTATTTTAAAGAGAAAAAAGGATAAAACTTCACTATAATGGAATAGTAACAATGATTAATACATTGTGTATTGTTATCTTTAAATTAGTTACTCAGAGTACAAGAGACAGACATTTAATTGTTCAAACTGTATTAGCACAAACCTTTCTTTTCAATAAACTAAGGGAAATTAATAGTATAACTATCTTAACTATTATATATATATATATATTATATATAATATGTATTTGCTTTTTCCTTCCTTTTCTCCATTCCCCCATCCCAGTTTCTCCTTCCTCTTGAAGTTTCTCCCCATTTTACAATATCTATTGTACATTTTTTATATTATTTACTTTCAGCTTCTCACACTGAGACAATACGTTTACATGTGTGCATCTGATTTATTTCACTATGAGTATGGTTTCGGGTTGCATCCGTTTACCTATAAAAGTTTCCAGTTTATCCTTCTTTATGGCTAAGTAGTACTCCATTATATAAGAAGACCATATCATTTTTATCCATCCCTCAGTTGATGGGTATTTGGGTTCCAAAATCTAGATATTACAAATTGTGCTGCTATAAACATGGGTACACATGTATCACTATGATATGCTGTTTTTAATTGTTCTGGGAAGATATCCAGAAGAGGCATAGCTGGGTCAAATGGGACCTCCAATTCTAGTTTTTTGAGGATTCTCCAAACTGATTTCCACAGTGGTTGCACCAGTCTGAACTCCCACCAACAGTGGAGAAGTATTCCTTTTTCCCCACACCCCTGCCAGGATTTATTATTGGTTGATTTCTTTCTTTCTTTTTTATTTTTTATTTTTCATTTTGAGGCAGGGTCTCGCTATGCAGTTCAGGCTGGCTTTGAGCTCACTTTGTAATCCAGGTTGGTCTCGAACTTGCAGTGACCCTCTTGCCTCTGTCTCTTGAGTGCTGGGATTACAGGTGTGTGCCACCATGCCTGGCTATTGGGTGATTTCTTGATAGCAGCCATTCTTTCCAGGGTGAGATGGAAGCTCATCATTGTTTTAATTTGTATCTCTTGAATGACCAGTAATGTTGAACATTTTTTCATACATTTATTTACTGTTTTTATTTCTTCATCTGAGAAGTGTGTATTCATCTCAGTTGCCCATTTTTGGATGGAGTCTTTAAATCTGGGAGATCTGATTTTTTTTAGTTCTTTATATGTTCTTGATAGTAATCCTTTGTCTAAGGAATAGATAGTAAACTTTTTTTCCCCCCACATTAGGAGTTGTCTCTTCACTCTGTTGGTAATTTCTCTTGCTGTTCAACAGCTTTTTAACAGGATGAGATACCAGGTGTTGATTCTTTGTGATAGTTCCTGTGTGATTGTGGTTTTATTCATAAAGTCTTGGCCTACACCAATGTCTTCAAGAGTTTTATCTATTCTATCTCCCAGAAGATTTAATGTTTCTTTTTTAATAGTTAGATCTTTGATCCACTTCAAATTTAGTACATGGTGAAAGATATGGGTCCAATTTTAATCTCTGGCATGTATAGAGCCAGTTTTTCCAGCACCATTTATTAAAGAGGCTATCTTTATTCCAGTGAATATGTTTGGCATCTTTGTCAAATATAAGGTGACTAAGTATGTCTGGAGTTGTTTCTGCATCCTCTAATCTGTTCCATTGACCTTCAGGTCTGTTTTTTTTTTATTTTCTCTTTTTGGTCAGTACCATGCTATTTTTTAATCACAGTAGCTTTATAGTATAATTTCAAGTCAGGGATTGTGATGTGCCTTGCCTTACCTTTGTTTCCCAGAATTGTCTTTGCTATTTTAGGTCTCTTCTAGTTCCAAATGAATTTTAGGATTATTTTCTCTAATTCTGTGAGATATGCTATTGGAATTTTGATTGAAATTGCATTAAACGTATATGGCAGTTTTGGAAGTATGGCCATTTTCACTATATTGGTTCTTCCTACCCAAGAGCAAGGGATATCTTTCCATTTTCTGATATCCTCTTCAGTCTCCTTTTTTAGAGTACTGTAGTTTTCAATGTACAGCCTTTTACATCCCTCATTTGATTGATTCATAGGTATTTCATTTTTTGAATGCTATTTTTTAAGAATATTAGATTTTAAAAACAAAAGGAAATCTTCCATAGTTGCTATATTGCATATTGTTATCTACTAAATAGATGCTCAGACTACCAACTTGAGACATAGAGTCTATCAAACAATACAAGCATTAAGGTGTTTTTTTTTTAAATTTCAGTAGCTCTTATCTCAGACTCTGTTCCTCTGAATCAGTCAGTTGCTTATGGTAGGGGGTGGCATTTAGCTCTTCTTGTCTCCCAGCTCATGTGCCAGCTGGCACAGGAGGGGGTTGGCTTCTTGGTTTGCCTCCTGCCCATAAATGCTGCTGGCTCATGGAGAGGGGTTGTTTGGATGCTATTGTTAAAGTTGTTGTCTCCTAATTTCTCTCTTAGTGAGGTTTTTTTTTGTATACAGAGAGGCAATTGATTTTTCAGTATTGACTTTGTATTCAGTTACACTACTGAATTTGCTTATTAAATCTAGCAGTTATTTAGTGGAGTTTTGGGGGTCTTAGAATAGAGTATCGTGTCATCTGCAAATAATGATAATTTAACTTCTTCCTTTTATTTCTTTGTTGTTGTTGTTTTTGCTATTCCTTTTATTTCTTTCTCTTTTCTAATTGTTCTGGCTAAAGTTTCCAGGACTATGTTGTTTAAGAGTAGAGAGAGTGGACATCCTTGTCTTGTTCCTGATTTTAGAGAGACAATTTTCTTTTTTTTTTTTGCCCAGTTAATATGATGCTGGCTGTTGGTTTGTCATAGATGGCCTTTATCAAATTGAGACAAAGACCATCTATTCCAATTTCCTGTAGGGTTTTTTTTAATCATAAACAGCTGCTGGACTTTGTCAGAACTTTTTCTGCATCTATTAAGATGATCATATAATTTTTGTCCTTTGCTCTGTTAATATGATGTATTACATTTATGGATTTATGTATGTTGAGCCATCCCTGCATCCCTGGGATGACTTCCACTTGGTCATGGTATATAATCTTCTTGATGATTTGCTACATTCTGTTTGCCACTATCTTATTGAGAATTTTTGTATCTATGTTCATTAGGGAGACTGACCTATAATTCTTTCTTAGTTGGGTCCTTCTCTTGTTTTGGTATCAGACTAATGCTTACTTCCCAGAATCAGTTTGGGAGTATTGTTTCCCTTTTGATTTCATTAAAGAGTTTGAGAAGTAGTGGTGTTAGGTCTTCTCTAAATTTCTTGTAGAATTCAGCAGTGAATCCTTCAGGACCTGAGCTTTTCTTTGTTGGCAGATTTTTTCATTATATCTTCAATTTCATTGATTGATACTAGTTTATTTAGAATTTTTATATCTTCTTCATTCAGGTTTGATAGTTCACATGTATCTAGGAATCTGTTCATTTCTTCTACATTTTCCATCTTATTAGAATACAAGTTTTTGTTTTGTTTTGGCCATTTTTTTGAGACAGGGTCTTCCTATGCAGTTCAGGCTGGCCTTGAGCTCACTTTGTAGTCCAGACTAGTCTCAAACTCATCGTGATCCTCCTGACTCGGCCTCTGGAGTAGAATACAAGTTTTCAAAGTAGGTATAGCTGATCTGGATTTCTCCAGAGGCCATGTGATTTCATTCTTCATTCCTAATTGTGTAGATTTGTGTCCCTTTTTTTCCTTTTTTTGATAAGGCTGAATAAGGGTTTGTTGATTTCATTTAATCTTTCAAAGAACTAACTCTTCTATTCATTGATTCTTTGTATTGTTTTTTTTTAGTCTCCAATGTGTTAATTTATGCTCTGATCTGTATAATCTCCTCCCTTGTGCAAGCTTTTGGCTTAGCCTGCTTTTCTCTTTCTAGATGTTTGAGGTTCACCATTAAGTTGTTTATTTGTACTTGCTCTGCTTTCCTGATACGGATATTCACTGCTATAACTTCTCCTCCTAACACTACTTTCACTATGTCCTATAAGTTCTGGTATGTTGTATTGGCATTATCATTTAATTGTAGAAAGTGTCTAATTTCATCTTTAATTTCATCTGTGATCCATTGGTTGTTCAGGAGGGTGTTATTTAATTTCCACGTGTTTATAAAGTCCTTGTGGTTCTTTCTGCTATTGATTCCCAATTTCATTGCACTATGGTCTGATAACAGGATAATTTCAATTCCTTTGCATTTACTTAAGCTGTTCTATGAACTAGTATGTGGTCTATTTTGGAGAATGTCCCATGTACAGCTGATAAGACTATATTCCGGTGCTGTGGGGTGGAACACTCTGTAGACATCTAGTAAGTCCATTTGTTGAAAAGTTTGGCTTTGACAACTATTTGGAAGAAAACAAGAGTCAATATGATAGAGTGAATATCTCCGATTGTCTAGTTTTGAAATTTATGTCTCTTACATTGCTTTCTTGTGATCCGCTTTGTTTTGTTGTGTTTAATTTTACCCTTTTGATATAATTGCATGTATATTTGAGTGGGTAAGATGGATGACCATATTGCTGTTTTTGTCAGATTATGGAGCAGAACTGTTAACAGTCTCACTGTTTGAATGTCTACTTTATATGTTTTAACTTTGTAATTTGAACAACTATTTCCAAGAAGTCAGTATGTAATTTGTCAAGTAATAATTTCTTAGGATTTTTTGTTATTGTTCTTTTCCTTTTTTCCTTGGAATTCTGTATTGTTGCTACCCTTTATTCTGTTTTGTTTTGTTTTGTTTTGTTTTTTTCTTTCTAAATAAAATTTAAAAATTTTTTAAAAAGTTTGGCTTAGTTCTAATATTTTATTGTTGCTTTTTTGTCTAGTTGATCTGTCTTTTGTAACAATGGTATATCGAGATCCTCCCATACAATGGTATTAGTATTTATTTAATTTTTCATGCCCGTTCATATTTGTTTTGTATAGTTGGGTGCACAGGTATTTGTTGCATATATAATTGTTATCTCTTCCTCTTGGATTGTTACCTTTACAAAGACGTCATGGCCTTTATCTCTCTTAATCAGTCTTGGCTTGAAATTTACTTTGTCTTCACATACTATAGCTGCCCATGTTTTTTTCTGGGGCCTGTCACATGGAGTATTGTTTTTCATCCTTTGACTTTCAGTCTATGAATTTCTTTCTTTTTCTTTCTTTCTTTCTTTCTTTCTTTCTTTCTTTCTTTCTTTCTTTTTCTTTCTTTTGATCAGGAATCAAACTCACCACCTCACACTTAACAGACAGGCACTGTGCCACTGAGCTATATCCCTGGCCCTCTAAATTTCTTTTTGAATTAAATGTGTTTCTTGTATGCAGCATATTGTTGGATCTTGTTTCTTGATCTATTCTGCCAAATTGTGTCTTGGTTGGTGAATTGAGACTATTAACATTGATGGTTATAACTGATATGTAATGACTTATCCTTATGTTATTTTCCTGTTAGTTCCCTCTTTTCCCCCTCTGTTTAACTGTTTACCTTACCTGGTAGAGTCCTTCTCAAGAGTTCATGGAGTTGTACTCCTTAGTATGTCTTTCTAGACTGTTCTTCAAAAGCTTTTTGGAGGGCTGGGGATTTAGCTCAGCGGCATAAGCACTTCTCTAGCATGTGCAAGGTTATCAGTTTGACCCTCAGTACCAAAAAAAAAAAAAAAGATTTTGGAGTGCTGGTTTGGTGGTCATAAATTTTCTCAGATGGTCTTTGTCATAGAGGTATCTTATTTCTCCAACAGTTTTGAAAGATAGTTTTGCAGGGCACATCAATCTGGGTTGAAGATTGTTTTCCTTTAAAACTTGAAATATTTCATTCCAAGCTCTCCTTGACTTGAGGGTTTGTGCTAAGAAATCAGCTGTGATTCTGATGGCTTTTCTTTATAAGTGTTTTTGCTCCTTTTCCCTAACAGTTTTTAAGATTCTATCCTTGGGCTAGGGACATAGCTTAGTGGCATAAGCACCTGCCTGGCAAGCGTAAGATCCTGAGTTTGATTCCTAATATGATAAAACAAAAAAGGATTCTATTCTTGTGTTGAATTTCTGCAATCCTATTTTTTTGATCATGGCTAATTGGAGTTCTATATACCTCACTTATCTGTATGTCAAGCTCTTTTTCTCTACTAGGGAAGTTTTCTGCCACAACGTCTGTGGACAATTTTTTATATCATTTGTGCTATCTTCTGCTTTTTTATTGACTCCAATCAATCTTATTCTTCTTTGCCTCATCTAGTATCTGTTGGATTGATTTCTCACGGTCCCTTGATATTTTTAAGAAAGACTTCTTTTCATGATCAATGGAATTTTTATTCTCCTGGATATCTGCTTGAATCTTCCTTATGGATTCCATTTCTTTCCTATGCTGAGCATTCATGGCTTCCATAATTTTCTTAAGCTCCTGTTTTTGTTTGTTTGTTTTTTGTCTGTATCTATTCTGCTGTTACTAAGCCTGATTGTCATTGTGGCCACCATCTCTGCAGTTATCTGAGAAAATATATCTGACTTGATTTTTTTCTAGAGCCCCATTGAGCTGCTTTGTTGCCACCACTTCAGAGGCCAGGTGGGTGGCCCTTAGGCCATCCCACCTCATTGCTCCCTGGGCTCTCCCCTGATGAACTGAATGTCTGGTGCTACACCTTGCTCAAGTGTCTTTTCATTTTATTTTTCTTTATTTAGTTTAATTCCTCAGATGATGCTTATAAATTGCCTATGGTGGGTTGCTTTATTGCCAGTCTTTAGAACCCTTAGGAAATAACTACTTCTCCAAGGTATCTTCCAGGTGCAGCTGGTTCTTGGGTTTTGAGTCTGTTGCAAGATCCTACCTATTCAATTTGTTGGAGATAAGAAGTTGCTGCCTGTTTGACCCAGCCCCTGGTTCTTTGGCTCTGTGCCACAGTATTTTCTATGACCCTTAGTCAATCTCAGTCTTATAATACTAGGAAGAATAGCTGTTTAGAACAATTATGTCACTTTTGGCTATACCAAGAGTGGTACCATCAGCAGTGACAACAGCCTCAAACCCAACCTAGAAAGTGACAAAGTGAGCTAACCATTAATTTGCCATCTTTAACCATATGAACTAAGATTCCTGTTATGTAACAAAATCTAAAACAAACCAAAAAACTATATGCTGTAAACAAGTCCTTAATATGCCAATTTTGCCCTCAGGAGTTAAAATTTAAAATGAATTAGGGAGAAAATAGAGAGTTGGAAGAAAAGGAAGAGATTAGAAGTAAGGCTGGAGGACAAAGGGAGATCACACCAACTTTGGGAAATTGGTACAGAAGACTGATGGGAAAGAAAAAGAAGAGATAAAAAATAACAAAACAGAACCAGAACCACAAAAAGGCTAGAAACTATGTTTATACTCATATAAAAACAAGATCAAACAATGAAAGAGAAAAAACAAAAACAAAATCACAGCAGCAAAACAAATGAGGGGAAGGGAGAAAAGAGAGAGAGAGAGAGAAGTTCATCTCCAGGTTTGTCTCTACTACCACCAGCAGAAAATGTGTGGAGACAGATTCCCAATCCATGTTGATTTATCCCAGCAAGCCAGCAGTAGCTTTTTTTTTAGACATGGTTTCACTATGTAGTTCAGGCTATTAAATACTTTATTGCCCAGGGTGACCTCAAACTCATAGTGATCCTCCTGTCTCAGCCTCCTGAGTGCTGGGATTACAGAACAGTAGCTTTTTGGCAGGGCAGTGAATAATCTCAATGAGCCTGCACATTCTGGCTGAAACCAGACTCATTCAGCTTGCAGCAGTCAGCGCACCTTCCATGGGCCTTAGCCCAGCTGGGAGTCCTAGATGGAGTCAGCAGCCACTCTGAGTTCTGAGCTCAGTCAGCCCCTCTCTAAGATGGCTCCAGGCCAATTGCTGTCTTGCGTGGGAAGACTGAACACTCAGCACTCACCCCCAGCCAGTGCAGGCCTTCATATCTGTTGCTCCCCTCCACTGCTGCATCTCTCCGTGGAAGCTTCTGGGGTCGCCAGAAGTTACCATGTGTCTATAGGTTTGAACCAGTCCTCTTATGCAGTGAATTCTGTCTCAGGGAGAAGGTTCTGCCAGCCACCTCCTTCCTCTTCACTGAAGCCCCTGTCTCCACTTTCCGCATAGGCCCCAACCCACGCCTCAGATCCTTCCCAGGTCCAGGAGACCCATATCCCTCCTTCCCATACCCGCCATGTTGCTGTACTTCAGTATCTGGACGGCAACTCCCTCTCACTGTTCATCACTCCACCATCCCAGTTCTCCCCACATCTGTGTCTAAATAATATTTTATATTTCTACTCAGATTCCATTTGCCAACACAAAGGCATAGAGCCAAGCCTATGTCGCCAAGGCATGAATGTATAATCCTTCTTTAGCAGACACCCAGTGGGGAAGAAGTGAATATTTGGAGCAATAGTTCAGTCAATCACAGGGGTGTACCAGAAATGCTAACATGTCCAAAATGGAGCCATTTTATGTCTCGTTGCTGGGTGCTTCTGAATCGCCAGTGAAACATGCTTAAGTGTCCCACTGGGACACTTAATGGGCCTATCCCATTGGGCATGGGATAGGCCCAATGGGTGGTGCAAGCTGCCCAATGGTGATACATTCAGCTCATTCACTCCCACCTCTAACACACACACACACACACACACACACACACACACGCACTGTGCTGCAGTGATTCATACTATTTGACACCCACATACATCTTGGCAAAGGGCAGACAGTTCCTAGGCAGGTCAGTCAGTGTAACCTGACCTACAGTGTGAACTACACCAATTTCTTTTCTTGGAAACTTAAACTACAAAATATAGATTAAGGCTAGGTATGGTGTGCACCTCTGTAGTTCCAAAACTTGGGAGGCTGAGACAGAAGGATCACTGGGAGTTCAAGGCTAGCTGAGCTACAAAGTGAGTTCAGGGCAAGCCTGAACGGTGGAGACAGACCCTGTCTCAAAAGGACAAAAACAAACAAACAAACAAACGAAAACTACTGATTAAACTGTAGCTGACAGGTTGTAACACCAGGTGGATACAGTATAGCCACAGCTAGTCAATACCTGAAAGTGAAGCTGACTGCAGCCAAGCCAGGATTTCAGTAAAAAATCTGCCTGCCTCAATGAGGTATTTCCAACAGGGAAGGGGTATCCACAGGGTATGTTCTAGCGCATGGCTCCACTTGTTCAGTGCCCTGACAGGTCTGCTCCAAACTTGTTACTCACCTGTCCAAATCTTCCATGGGTCCCTATTGATCACAGAGGGACTGCAGACTATTGAGTCCACTCGTGACCCAAAGCCTCACCTGACTGGCCATCTAGCTACCTCTTCCTGGACGGCTTCCTGGGTGTGTGACAGGTGAGCTCCACTTCAGGCGCTGTCCAGCACAGCTGGAAGAAGGTATACATTGTACGTGGGCATCCAGCTGTACAGATGTGGCATAGTGCATGCCCAGAGTCTGCATCAGATCCCATAGGTGCCTGGATTTTGCATTTCACTGTGAAGACAGAGATGAGAAAGCGGACAGAGGAAGCCTACAGGATCCACTGATGATGCAGGCTTCAGGGGAAGAGATGGAAAATCAGGGAAGCCCTGAGTCCCAGGTCCAAATCAGCCTAGTCTGGTGCTGAGGAACGATATATCTAGGCCCACAATTTCCACAGGGTGGTCATCTAGATTGCATTTGCACACTCCTGGGAATGGGAAAAGTGTTGGGCTCACTGCCCCACCAGTTGCTCGGTGAGCCCTCTGCCTTCCCCTTCTCCTTTGAAGCTTGATCTTGCCCTGGGCACTCTGGGATCTAACCACTTATGGATGTGTGGCAGGCCCCACCATAGCAGATTGCTCTAGGAGCGGCTCAAATTGAACGGGACCACTCTCCTATGGCCCAATCCTGATGCTCCTCAGGGATAGTCTAGGTCTGCTAGCCAATCCTATTCCAGTCATGACCCAGCCACTGCCTGGGTCACGCCCATGTAGTCTCCACCCAACTCTGGCACTGGGACTGGCAGTGGCAGTGCAGGCAGGACAGCTGTCTTCTGGGGCACAGCAGGGTGGTTGGCCACCAGCCAGGGATGCGGCACAGCAGGCCAGGGTTGGCTAGACCTAGCCAGGAACCTGATCTCATCCTCCTGCCACTCCCCAGCCCAGAGTGGGATAGGCCTCGGAGGCTTGAATGTAGCTGCCAACCTTGGAAAACAAGAGCAAAGCACTGCCCCGCTGCAATGAGGTCAGAAACTAGCTTATGCTTTGAAGCCTGTTGTCCTGGGCCTGACCCACACTCCTCTCTAGAAATTAGGCGTCTGGCCTGGGAACCCTTTGAAATGTAGCATCAGGACTTATACTCAAGTGCCTGTAGGAGCGGGAGGCATGCTCCTCTACTTGCTCTCATTCGGCAACCTTCAAGGAACCTGGGATGCTACAGGGTGCACCTGCTCTAAGCAGAATGCTCACATAAAAGACAGATCCTTAGGGGGTCAGTGATTTAGTTTAGTGGTGTAAGCACCTGCCTGGCAAGCGCTAGGTCATGAGTTTGATCCCCAGTACCCCCCCCAAAAAAAGGGTTGGGTCTCTATCTGGTCATGGGGCCTGGCCTGCTCTTCCCTCTGCCCAGGCTCTTTCCAGGGCCTCCTTGCATAACTGGTTCCTCCTCTTAACATTTCAAATATTGTCCCTTCTGAGACTAGACCTTCCAATCATTAAATGTAAAGTAACAGGCCCAATGACTTAGTATCCTTTTCATGATGCCTCTTGCTCTTGGCCTCAAGAATGCCAGACTTCACACACACACACACACACACACACACACACACACACACACAGTCACCTCACTGTGTTCAGGGATACATACTCACAGTGGAGGCACAGTACTGAGCTGGGCACCAGCTATCTATGTCATCTCTCCAGCCCCGACATGGGTCAGCATAAGGGCAGAACTAGCAGCCTATGGTCCAGGCTGCTGAGGGCAGTCTCAAGTGAGCCCAGGGATGGCTGGGAGGTGGGTAGCTGTGAACCTCGAAGTCCTGGGCCAGCCCTCCAGGAACATACATGTACAGGGGTCTGCAAGTTTTTTTTTGTTTTCTTTCTTTAATTTTTTACAAAATCATGTGTCTCAGCCAAACAGGATGCTGTAGGCCCTTGCCTTGGTAGTACCCTGATGGGAAAGGCCCCCATGAATGAGCAGCTGCCAACTCCAGAAGAGCAATCAGCCCCTCTGCATAGGGACCAGTGTGAGGATGGAGTCTGCAGAAGGCTCTGCCCTGCCCCCACAGCTGCTGGGAGAGAAGGCCAGGCCCTGGGTCCCTGGTGCTCCCAGTGCCTGTAAGGGAAGGAGGAAGAAGAGGGTGTGAGGAGAGGAGGCGGCAGGTGCAGGCAGCGAAAGGGTAGGCCCACCACATCTCACCAAGAATGTGTAATATTATCAGACTGCTGCGGTGATGCCAATGATGACTGCCAGGATGAGGACCGTGATGGATATACAGATGGCAATCATGACTTTCTTCTGTGGGAGAGGAGGGGTCAGGGAAGATCACTCAGCAGTGCTAGGGGTCAGGGCCAGGGCTATGGCTCACCTTCCTCGCTTTCTTCTGGTTCTCCAGCGCTAGCTTGACGTGTTCCTGCCCTCGTTCTACATAGTCCGCTGAGCTCAGAATATTCTTCTCAATCCGGTTGATCATTTCCCCCTGCTCAGAGAACAGGGTGGTTCAGGGAACCAGGGATGACCAGTCACAGGAGAACAGCATCTTTGCCCACCCCAGCCCCAGATGACTAAAGGACACTTCTGGCAGGAAAAAAATAAAAACCCACACAAAGATCTGGCAGGATCAGACTGACATAGGCTCAGACCCCTAGGGATGGCTTCTAGACCCTCTTCAATCAAATGGTTCCTTCTGCCCTTTTCCCTCATTCCATACAACCTCCAAATACAGCGGCAGCCTTGAGCCAAGGACCACAAGTGGCTCGTTTGTTTGTTTGTGACAGGGTCTTACTATGTATCCTCCTGCCTCAGTCTCTCAAGTGCTGAGATTACAGGCATACACACCCGTCCGTACCCAGCAGTTCATATCTTTTTCATAGATGAACTTCTGTCCCCTTCACGAATCTCTCTGAATTCACCCATTCTTCTAGGCCTGTCTTTCAACTGCTATGAAGCCCTCCCATCCCTGCCTCCTACTGGCACTACCAGGCTTCAGATCCTGACATTTCCACGGAATGATAGCTCTTTCCCATGACACCCAGCTATAAAAGAGCATTGGCTACAGCACTACGCACATCAGCTCCTCCAGGACAGGCTGGACGTTTACCTTAGCCTCTCACTGGGACTAGGAGAATGCCACTTGAGCGTCAACCTTGGACAGATTTTAGAAGGAAGGCCATCTAGTACCTTATTTTTAAGGTACTAGTGATTGAACATGGGAGCACTGAGCTACATCCCCAGTCTTTTACTTTTTATTTTATTTTATTTTGTTTTATTTTATTTTATTTTTATTTTTGAGACAGGGCCTTGCTAAGAGTTCCAGGCTGCCTCAAACTTGCCATCCTCCTGCCTCAGCCTCCCAAGTAGCTGGGATTACAAACATCTGCCACAATGCCTGGCTTCTAGAGGGCAACACAGACCGGAGTTCTTAGAAGCATAATGGTGGATTCTGTCGGGAGGAACAGAGCCACGGCTGAGCAGTACCTAGGGTGGGCACAAGTTAGAGGGCCAAATACGATGCTATGTATGTATACAGGAGTGACTCTCTGGGCAGGTGTGGAGGTAGGCACAATTCTGGGGATTTGGCTAAGGTTAGGAGTCAGATCCACCTTGAGGTATGGCCAAAGGTGACAGAACACAAAGCTCAATGGAAAGTCTGAGAGAGGAGGCCGGCCCAGGTCACAGCCAAGAGTTTCGACTGTACTCCTGTCCGGGGTGCTTCCTAGGCTACCCACCTGCATCTCCACCTCAGTAGCCAGAAAAGTGAAGATCTCATGAAGCTCACGGATACTCCGCTCTAGCTGCTGGATCTCGCTGTGCCGAGCTGAGATCTCATTGAGGGCCTGTCGGGTCATCTTTGTGTCCTTCAGTATCTGGCAGTGTACAGGAATGGGGGAACAGGTCACTGGGAGGCCAGCAACAGGTCAGATGTTCCTGCTGGCCTTCTGGGGCAGCCCTCTGGCCTACGAGCAAGGCCTGAATCTGATGGTGACTCCAGGCAGTCTCCTTCATTCCCTCTGGGGCCTCAGTTTGCCCTCAGTCAAAAGGCGAGAGGGCTCAGAGAGGATGGGAAGCCCAGGAGAGGGAGGCTGGCTTAACCACTCACGTTGGATATGAACACCTCACTCTGCTCACTGTCCAGCAACTGTCCTAGTTCCTCATCGGAAACCGATCCAGCATTGGCTGTGAAGGAAAAGGGAAGCTCAGAGCTGGCTCTGTACTACCTGGCCCATCCCAGAGGCTGGCACCCCACTCACTGATCTTCAGCTGCCTGCGAATGCGCTCCATATTTTTCTCCCGGTACTCGGACTGCACCAAGTGGCACTTGTCGATGACCTCCACAAACTGCCGGGACAGGACGCCGTGCTAGGGATGGAGGACACAGGATGGGTACCACAGGACCCTTGCCTCTCTGGGCCTTGGCACCCCAGGGTACAGTAAGCAAACAGCACAAGGGTCAGGATGTGCCTGCTGCCTTCACCACTCGTTGATTACCTTGTCAAGCTCCCTTGTTTCCAGCAGAGTGGAAGCCAAAGCCTCCACCAGGGCCTACATGACCATGTATGACCTTCTCCTGCCCTGTCACCTCTCTGGTCTTTCCTATTCTCACTATCCCCTCATCTACAGTGGTTTCCTTATCCCTCCTGAACAAAGCACACACCCACCGCAGGCCTTTCAACCTATGGCTCCTGCTGTCTAGAAAGCTTACTCACATGCCTTCAAGTCTTTATTCATCTTCCAAATGAAGCTTTCTCATATGTATGTATGCACCTATATATGTATATAAGTATGTACATATGTATGTGTTTTTGCAGTACTGAGGATTAAATCCAGGGCCTTCACCCTGGGTCTTAATAATGGCTAAGCTGTCCAGGTTAGACTCAAACTTGGGATCTTCCTGCCTCAGCATCTCAGGCATATATCACCCTGCCTGGTTTATTTTCTTAATTTGTTTTCTGTGGTGCAAAGGAATGAATCTTGTGTACGCTAAGTGCATACTTTACCACTGAGCTATATCGCCAGCCTATCCACCTTATTTAAATTGCAACCCTACCTTCTCCCACCATTTTCTATCCTCTTCCACTGCTCTTCTTTCCTTAATAGTGACTGTGGCCTAAAATAATTAACTTGGACTGGGGATATAGCCTAGTGACACAGTGCCCTGCCTTGCAAGTGCAAGGTTGTGAGTTCAATTCTCAGTACTAAAAATAAAATAATTAACTCATTTATTACGGTGATTGTCTCATCCCACTTGAATGGGAGTGCTTCAAGGATAGGGATTTTCTTATCCAAAAAGGTGATGGTACACAGGCACTCAATGTATACATGCCAAACGCCAGCCTCATGCTTAGCTACAGGTGTGCTTATATATGTGGTGGTCACCATGCCGCCCATGTGTAACAGGTCCCTCTGGATCCTGCCTTTCCCATCAAGGACCACCACAAGTTCGCTCTGAAACACCTGCTCTGGGACATTTTGTCCCACCAATGCCTTAAATAAGCTCTCTGACATTGGGGATTGGATGCAGGACGTTTATACTGAGCCAGGTCCTTTTCTATTTTTTATTTTGAGACAAGATCTCAGTAAGTTTCTAAGTTACCCAGGCTGGGTTGAAACTTATGATCCTCCTATCTCAGACTTCCAGAGTGCTTGGATTAAAGGCATGTGCCACCACACCCAGTTTAAAGTATCTTCTATTTTATTATTATTTTTATTAGCACATGTTTGCAGGACATGATTACATTCATCATGAGGAGTTGGTACATGTATATAACACATCTTAATTCCTTTTACTTTTCCTGCCTTTTCCTTTTCTGTCCCCCCTCCTTAGAGTACCTCCTTTTTAAGATAAGAGTCTCACTCTGTAATGCAAATTGCCTTTGAATTCACAATGTAGCCTAGGCTGGCCTCAAACTCAAGGAGACCCTCCAACCTCAGCCTCCTGAGCACAGGATAGAGTACCTTTTAAAGAGACATATATCCTTTCCTGGACCCAGCAGCATCCTTTCAAGAAGTCCAAACCTCTCCATCTTTGATCTGAGGTCTTCAGTGATCTCTGGGTCCACCTTTTCCCAACCCAGGACTCTACGAACCCCCAAACTATTCCTCAGTGGCCATGGGGAGAGGCAGACAGAACATTTCAAATCTCCTTACTAAGATGTCACCCTTGGGAAGTTCCTCTTCAGTGTTGTCCTAGGGAAGTTCCTCTTCCTGATTTCTTGAATTCTGTCCCTAAGGCCAAGGATGTCCCCGTTATATAGGAAAAAACCTTGCCAGGTCATTTCTGACTTCTCCCTCTCCTTCCCTGGGCAGAGCCACTAGGCACCAAGTCCTACATGACTAATGTGGTTGTCTCCTACCCAACAAAAATTCCCCATCTTGGGGCTGAGGATTTAGCTCAGCGGCATAAGTGCCTGCTTGGCAAGTGCAAAGTTGTGAGTCTGATCCCTGGTACAAAAAAAAAAAGGCAAAAATTCCCCATCTCATCTCGTGGAAAGCATGTCTCCTATAGCCAAGCTTAGGTCATGTCTGCAGACACAGCAACTTCTCATTGAAAGGAGGAAAAGAAAGCAGGGTGTCAGAATGCAGTGCTGAATCACAAGACTTGGTTCTCGACTGTGACTGAGTTCTTTCTCTTTCTGGCACTTAGCTTCCCCATTTGGAAGATCAAGTTGGAGTTGAGGATCTCATCATATATCTACCATTAAATAACTTAAGAAACACTGGCTAAAATTTCCTAGTTCTGGGAAAAACAAACCCACCTGGGTTTTTCTCATTCTTGTGTTGATAGAATTACAATTTTCATCAGCTTCCTCCTTCTGAGGCTCTATGGCTGTGGGAAGACACAAGGGACATGGAGAAAGGGGGTTTGACCTCAGACTTCTGAAAACTGTTTGGGGACAAGGACACAGGGCCACGGTTATATCCCAACTACAAAACAGGGAGGTTCTTGTCTCCATCAGATTTTTTGGAGAAACAGAATTATATAATGACTAAGGGCTGGGAATGTAGCTCAGTGGTAAAGTGTGTGCTTAATATGCACAAGGCCTTGGGTTTGATCACCAACCCCACGATAATAAATAAATACATGGACTAATGCTGGACTTCTGACAGGATTAAATTTATTTTTCTTTTCATTACACCAGTGGCTTCTCACGAGTCTAAGAGGCCTCCTAACAGAAACCCCCATCTGACTGCCCAAAGAATGCACACTGGGCAGCAAGAACTATGTAATTTGTTTCATTGTAAATAAAGGAACCTGAGAGGCAGGCTTGTGCTATGGAAAGTACCATGGATTGGATGCCAGGGGACAAAGATTCTAGACACAGGCCTGCTGTGTGACCTGGATGTATTACTGGCATCTCAGGGCCAAATATTCCCCAGATTTGGCAGGAATAGGGCGGGACCCTAGGGGAGGATCTGTCCGAGGTCCTAGGAGCTCACCCTTCAGCTGTGTTCGGATCTCCCTCCCCAGCTGTTTTATCTCATCGCGCAAGTTCTGCAGGTCCTGCTTCATGCCTACACAAACAAAGCTATGACTTCCACCCAAATCACAGTCCCAGCCTCAAGAAATCCACCCTGGCCACCACCTGCGCAAAACTACAACTCATCACACTGAGTATGCGAGTACACAGGGGTTTGCTTACTCTCCTCAGGAAGGGGCGTGGCCAGGATGGTGACCTGCTGCTTCTCCAACTCCCGTACTTTACTCTCCAACTTGAGCATAGTCTGCCGAATTGTCTGGACCTAGGGAGGATGACCGAGAGGGCTGAAAGAGATATGGGCTGCTCCAGACCACGCTCCTCCTCAGTCCTCCTGCCCCCTCGAGAAGCCAAGCCTAGACCTCAGATCCTTACCTTCTGGAAGAAATCATCGTCCGGGCTCCCCAGACGGGCCGTGCCCGGGTGCACCACCAGCGCGACTCGCTCCTTGTCCTCCTCGTCCGAGCTGTTATCCCCCTGCCAGGCCCGGAGTCACTGGTACCAGTTCCTAGCTGGGGCTCTCGCCTCGCAAGACCCGCAGGCTTCCGGGATTTTCCATACTGGCTACCTGCCACCCCTCCCTGCCCCAAAGCCAGGAGTCCTGCATTCCAGCCCGTCGCCCGCCCCGACCCCTGCTTTCCCGACTTCTCACCTGCCTCAGCTCGTGGGTTCTGTCCCTCATGACTGCCCGAGGTCCCTCTCCCCGGTGCCTGAACCCCGATGGCCTCAAGATCCTATATTCGGACGTTCCGGACCCAAATCACACTGACATTTCCCTCTCTCGCCCTGAGGGCCCCAGCAACTCCACGAGCCGCCAGAGGCCCCGCGCCGTGCACAGTCCACAATCAATAGAAAGGACCCAACCTCAGGACCCCCGAAGTTCCACAGGTTGGAAATTCCCTTTGCTTCCCCCTCCCTCCCTCTCCCGCAGCCACAGTCCCGCCCCTCCGGGATGGTTTGGAGCATGCGCAGGAGATCGCGTCTCTTCTTCGCCAGAGGGAAAGGCAGAGCCGGAAGCTACGACGCCCCGAACGGAAACAAAACTGCTGGGACGCGAGAACCCGCCCCTTTTAACGAACCGTCACATCCTAGGACGGAAATCTGGTAGTTGCCAAAGGGGTAGGACTGCGTCATTCGTACGTAATCTGAGAGACTGGTGTCTCACATCACCCCATGGCGCCCCCGCGTCACGTGCCTGTCCGGGCTGCGTTCTTGGGACCCGCAGAATGTGACTCTGATTGTCACATGCTCCGGCTTTGTTAACGCTGTCCCTGGGACACCCATCTCACCGTGTCCTCGGCGCCTCAGGGTCCAAACTACGCCCCTACAGCTCCTGCGAGGTGGGAAGGAGGACGCTGACTACCCAAAGATCTACCGAGGCCGTAGATGGTGGGACCCTTGCTGAAATTTGCCTTCGTTTCTTTTGGATATTGGAGCGTGGGCAGACTGGTGACTTAGAATTTGGGACTTGAAAGTCAGAAAATAATAAGATCTGAGACTTCGTCAGAATTGAAGGGTGTCGTAGGCAGTGAATCTGGGGGTGGGAAGTGACCTCACCAAGGCAGAAATCTCTCCTCTTGGCGCAGCCTCTGACAGATGGGCAGCCGGCACCCCGCGTGAGCACCGCAGTCCCTTTGACTGCCCACCTTCCGGGCAGCTAGGGTTGAGCAGTACCGGGATGTTGTGTAGATTGCATCCCTGCCAGCTATGCGCCAACTCGTACCTTGAACTAGAGATCTAGTTCTTAACTTAACCAAGTTCAGCACCCAGTACATAAGGGGCCCTCAAAATATTTGTGGACAGAAATTTAGCCTTTCGTGCATCTGAAGATAAAGCCCCTGGTTCCCTGGTCTTTAGATTTCAGGTTCTTACTGTGCGATTTCCCTAATCCTTCCCCTGTAGACATTCACTTGACTGATGTTTATTGGGTACATAGTATGGGCTAGACACTGGCCTTGGGGCTGCAGATACATCAGGGACTGACAGATGAAAATCCCTGCATTTATGGAACTTAAATGAAGAGTCCCCAAGGTCACTCGGCAAGTCTCTGCATAGTCAAGAAGTAGTATTAGTTGATCCCAGCGCTTGTTTCCAGACTCCACAAGCTAGGGAAAGAATGCTGCCCCCCTCGAGTATCCCCTAGTCAGGAGACGTGGATTCCTATCTCTGAGTTGCTGTAGACTTGTGGAGAGGCATTTGTCTATCTCGGCCTTGGTCTCCCATCTGTACAATGGGTAACGGTAGGGGGATGAAGAGACTATCCTTATCCATATACCGTACTCTGAAGTTTAGTGACAGACATGGTGGTACATGCCTGTAATCCCAGCATTCAGGAGACTGAGGCAAGAGGATCGCTGCGAGTAGAGGCCGGCCTGGGCTATATAATCAAGACCAGCCTGAACTACATAGTGAGACCCAGTCTCTGAAATGAAATAAAGTTTAGTGATTGTGCAGCTGGAAACTGTCAAGTTCTGTCTGATTCTGTACGAGAGGCTTTAGTTCTTCTCTTCCCTTTACAACCAAGCTTGCCTGGGCTTGGGAATGAAGGAGTGAAGATGATGCTCACTGATCAACCCACAGAGAGAATGCCTCTGTCTCTCTGATTAACTGCTTACTTAGCCTCTTGCCACCATCTTTCGGCTTCTCTCACACCCTATCTCTGAATGATACAGTGGAACAGCTTTTGGACAGCTGACTCCCATTCCTGCCCATAATCTTGACTAATTCACTCTCTTCTATGGGACTGAATTTCCCCATTTGAGAACATGGTCTGGAAATTTTTGCCTTGCCAAAGATAAGATTCAGACAATATCGAGAGAAATTGGAAAGCTGGAGACGAAAGCACACACCTGTTATCCTTGCACGCTGGCATGCTGAGGCAGGAAGAGAGCAAGTTCGTGCTCAGTCTGGGCAACTTACCGAGAACCTGTTTAAAAAAATAAAAAAAATAAAAAGGGCTGGGGATGAAGTATACTTTGCTGACTTACTTTATATATTGTATCTTTACCACCACTCTGCCCCCTAGATTATAAACTCCAACAGTGCCAGGCCCGTACTAACTGATCAATAAATACTCATGAATGAATAAAATTATTTCTTTTTAACTTAATTTCATGTAGCACTTTTATGTGCCAGGTACCAATGTAAGCACTCTAATTCATTTAATTCTCAGAACAATTCTGTGAGATAGGTACTATTACTGTCCTCATTTTACAGAAAAGGAAAGGGAGGTACAGACAAGTTAAGTACCTAAGAGAAATTAAATAAGATGTGCCACCATGCCTGTCTTCTACACATACACTTGTGGCAGACATCTATTTGGTGGTCTCCAAATCTGTGTCTCCATCCAGACCTTCTCCTGAGCTCAGACCTCCAAATTACTTGCTTCCTAGAGACTGCATAGGCACCTTGATTTGAGGAAACAGGATCCACCACCTTTCCCCAGCAGTCTCCTACACCAGGTTCTCTTTCTCCTGTGCTTCTTCCTCAAATGGGTGACACTGAGTCACTCGAACCATTATGTTGACATTGAACTTTGAAAATAAAAGGGATCTAGGGATTGGGGTGTAGCTTACTGCTAGTCACTTACCTAATGTACAAAATTTTGGGTTCAATCCCAACACTGCGACAAGAAAAATAAACATAGCAGACATGAAATTTGTAAGGATAAATACTTTAGAAAATAATGGCAAAATCTCTTATAACTCTTGGAGTGAGGAAGGCTATAAAAGAAAAGATTAATACATTTGTCTCAGCCAGACATAGTGGGGCATGCCTGTAATCCCAACTCTGTAGGCTGAGGCAAGAGAATCAAAAATCAGAACCCAGTTTGGGCAACTTAGTGATTTAGTGAAACCCTATCTCAAAATTCTAAAAATAAAAAAAGGGATGGGGATGTAGCATATGGGGAGGTCCTGGGTTCAATCCCCAGAACCCCCAATACATTTGTCTCTAAAAAATTCTGCGTGGCAAAAACAAAAAATCGAAAGACAAGCTAAGAAAGATATTTGCAATTCTTACTATATATAAACAGCTAATCTCTCCACCAGCTAACGATTTTCCATATGTCACTTAGAAAAAAATCTTACAATATAACCAGAGAATGTAACAGGTCAGGCATAGTGGCTAACATTCTGGGAGGCTTAGGCAAGAGGATCAGAAGTTTGAGCTCAGCCTGGCCAATTAGATAGCTTACCAAGAACTTGACCAATTTTTTTTTTTTTTTTTGTACCAAGGATCGAACTCATGACCTCGAGCTTGCCAGGCAGGCGCTTAAGCCACTGAGCTAAATGCCCAGCCCATGACCAAAATTTTCAAAATTCAAGGTCTGGGGATGCAGCTCAGCATCAAGGCCCTGGGCTTAATCCCCAGTACTGCAAAACAAAATAAAACATCCGTAAGGCCTTAAACATATATGCAGATGTCTGATATAACTTACCATGATAAAATTTAAAACAATGCTAAGCTAGCGTTTTTTATTTATTGTATTAGTTTAAGTCTGTAAGGTTAAAGGCCAGGGATTTAGTTCAGTGGCATAAGTGCCTGCCTGGCCAGCATGAGGTTGTGAGAAGCTAGCGTTTTTTTATTTATTGTATTAGTTTAAGTCTGTAAGTTTAAAGGCCAGGGATTTAGTTCAGTGGCATAAGTGCCTACCTGGCAAGCATGAGGTTGTGAGTTTGATCCCCAGCACCAAAAAAAAGTCTGTAAGTTTGAAAGACATTTTTTGGCAAGACTGTGGGAACACAGGTGCTTTCACAGATTGTTGGTGGGATGGCAGAATGATACAACCCAGAAAATATTTACTCAAGTTGTCGCGCGTGTATGCTTTGAGCCAACAGTCCCACTTCCCAAAATCTAAAGGAGCTTCCTGCTATATGAGTCAGTTACTGCTGCATAAGAAATCAACCCCAGAAATTTGGAGTGAATTAGTGGGCTAAAACAACCATTTACTGTTTTTCCAGATTCCGAGAGTGGCTGCATTTTTTCCCTGCTGATCTGGCCTTGATTATGCAAGTAGCTTCAGTCAGCTGATGCCTCTGCTGAGGATGGATGATCCACTATGGGTTCCTCATATGGGGTCATAGCTCTGGCTAAGCTGGCTGGGGTA